>JASDQU010752816.1:5829-24282 GCA_032191745.1 Picea mariana | reverse complement strand
CAAAAGATAATGTATCAAAAGAAGAAAATGGTAGTTGTTAGGCAACTGTGTTCTTCACTGCAAGACAATCCCGCAAAGTCTGAAACTTCTGCTCACTGAAAGTCTTCGTGAATATGTATAAATATTTATGGATCTAATGAAGTCCTTTGGAAACCTGTCTAGCCTTTACCTCTTGATCCTGTGGACCCATATGCACCTAAAAACATTCCTTTCTGGTGGAAGTGGAACTAGATGCGAAGTCTGATTCTTTAGGAGTTATTCATACTACTTTTGCATGGCTTCTTGCCTTAATGGATTTTCCACATCCTTATTATAGGTATGTGGATCAATATATTGAACCATATAACAATGCATGGGCATCGTAGGTTCTAATGTTGAAAGTACATGAGAAGGCTCCTCATGATGAGATTGAGTCCTCTTTGAATCCAATGGATTCGCTACAAGGTTTCCTGCTGGATGAAGTGTGGTCTGTGCCTTCTTGGGCATATGCTGAAGCTTCGACATTGGCTTCTTATCTGGATGTACTACCTTCTTATTTCCATGTACAAAATATAAATGTATGGAATCATCTTTGATGTTTGAAACTGATGGAAGAACAAGAGTATATGCATGTAGCACTGGAGGTGCATGCAAAGTACTCTCCTTATGTGTAAGTAGAATAGAGGAGTCATCGTAAGAAAACTTAGTGAATTTATACAACCTTGACTTGTGATCCACCTCACCAATTGCAATGATGGAATTGTCATGCATGTCAATTACTGAAACAGAATCTGATATAAATTTAACCATTTTACCTTTCTGAGTGATCCAATAAATTGAGAGCAAATTCATAGAAAGCTTTGGAACATGTAGAACATTCTCAAAACTTCCAATGTGGAGTTCCAGTCTCCCTTCTCTTGCTACTGCTACTGGAGTATCATACCCCATGAGAATAGGGTGTCTTGAGCATGGACTCAAGTAAGAGAAAACTTCATCTTTCGATGCCATATGATGGGATGCACTAGAATCTATAATCCATGAATCAAATGAGGAATTAATTGCAACCAAAGCATGATGATTACCTTTCTTAGGAGCATGATCTTCTTCCTTCTGCTTCTTGACTCCCTCTGGAATGAATTTTCCAAGGTTGTTTTGTTGAAGTGCCTATGCCATAAGATCGATTTATTTCTTCATGCATGCAGATTCTTCATGATTCAATTTATTGCAGTAAGTGCACTACTTTCCCTTCTTCTTCTTCTTCTTGGAATCTGAAGAGTATTTGGAACTTGAAGAATCTTTAAAAGGTTTGGAATATCCCTCCTTCCCGTTCTATTTGGATGACCCTTTTCCATCATGCATAGTGAGTGCATGTTCTTTGGGATATTTCATTAGGCCCATCTGTATGAGTTTTGTCTGCTCTTGTGTAAGAGACTCAATGAACTGAGCCAACATATGCATTTTCCAATTTTTTCCAAAAAGTCATCCGTCAGAATGGAAATTGGAGACATATACAACATATTATGGTCCTAGCTTGGCCAAGATTGTTAGAATAAGTTGTTTCTCTTGTGTAGACTTATTAATACCACATTCATCCAAGCTCAATAGAAAAGATTTAAATTTAGTAAAGAAATATTGTATATTATAAAAACTTTTATGGTCTAAGGTATTCAACTCTACCTCAATCATATGACCTCGCATCTCATCCTGCTTTCCAAAGAGTCCTTCCAAGGTGGTCCAGATCTCATTTGGAGTCTTGCATGCAGAAACATGAAACCACAAATCAATGGAGATTAACTCAAGAAGTAGTCATGTGGCCTCATCCTTATGGTTCACCCATCTCATCTTCTCAATCATTGATGTAGGTTTTTTTTTCTATTGCCATCGTCAAATTATAAAATCCTTTCCTTCTGACTTGGAATTCTTCCTTGGCTTCCAATAAAAATAATTGTATGGTGTGAGGATTACCACCAGGTTTGACTGTATAATAGTTTTCCTTTCCATCTCTTCCACCATTTCTCAGAACCCCTAAAATTCTCAATCTGCAAGTGAAAAATTAAGAAATCATGGCAGAAAGGGCACTTTAAGTGAAAATTCATATCAACTTTAGGAGATGATCTTGTGACTTACTTTCTGAGCAAATGGTCACGAATCTCGCCAAACGGTTGAAAACCCACTTGCAGAATGGGTTGATTTACTTCTCAAGAGAGTCATTTCCTCAAAAACTTAATATTTTGGGAGCAATCACTACTAAACGGTATGACCAAAGATTCGTATCAGTTTCAAGAGTTTATCTTGTGGCTTACTTTATAAGAAAATGGTGAGGAATCTCACCAAATGGTTGAAAACCCACTTCCAAAATGGGTCGATTTACTTCCATGTAGGGTCATTTCCTAAAAAACATAATATTTTGGGAGGAATAACTGCTGAAAGGTACGACCACAGATTTATCTCGCCGAAACCCTGATTTCCCTTATTCTTTGTATTGTCTGGCTTGCTCGAAGCAACATAGATCTGATACCATGTTATCATTTCATGGAAACCTACACAGGAGATCTAGCTAAAGTATACACAAACAAATCTTATCAAGAAAAGGAAAAGAGATACACAATGAAGAATGAGAATCAATGTATATTATTATCTTATCAATGAGTGAGTGATCTTCACTCATATAGGCAATGACATGCTATAATTGTTAATTCATGCATAATAGTGATGGTCTAAGATTAGAAATTATAAAATATAACTAGTTAGTTAACTCCCACTGAATTAGTGTTAAATTCTAAAATAGAACTAGCCAGTTAACTCCCACTGAACTAGTGTGACAAAAATAGAAATTTCTCCAACAGAGCCACCATGCCTTGGCTTTGTCCTTTGTTTTTCAGTTTGGGTGCACCTTTCGCTTGCTTTTGATTCAAATATCCAAAGTCTCTCTTCTTCTGTTTGAATTTCTGCTCAATCTTGGCAGCATATCGATATGTCATACCAAGCGAGGAGATGCCAAGGAACTCCATTTCCTCTTGAATGTATTTGTGTAGACAAATGTGGTACTTCAACACCAAATGTTTCTCTGAATATTTGATACCCAACTTTGTGTGCATGGTAAGGAACATATCTATCATCTCATGCACATCTTGATCCCTTTGTTGCTGCAACATAGTCCATTATATGTACTTTTCCTCATATCTCCCCATGGGATAATATTGTTCCTTGATGGCATCTCGAAAATAACTCCAAGTAGATATGACCAAGAATAGAGAGGGTTCCTCCTCTTCCATTTTCTCATAGTAGGTTTCCCACTGGTCCTTGACATGGGGGGCGGCTTTGAGCAATGAAAAAATAATCTTCTCCAAGTCGAAAAAGTCATGAACTGAGAAATATCCTTCTAATAGATTCAACCATATATATACGGTGTCTACATCTATTCAGCCATCAAATATGGGAATGTCAAAGTTTACTTGTACCTTAAAAGGGGTTGTTCCTCTAGAGTGGCTGCTAGATGTAGATGTGCCGCCAGTGGGCAATCGTTGAAGGATCTGGGTGAAGTTATCCATCATCGTGTTCCTTTGTTTTTCAAGGGCCTCCTCAAGCAATATTTTGATAGGATATATTTCTCCCTCATCTTTCGTTTTGTCCCCCATGGTCGATCATCAGGGTTTACGAGGATGACCTTGCAAAGGTTCAACCAGATCGAGCCCTGACTCCTTATACCCCGACCTCRTTGGGGACATGTAAAGAAGGATCAAGAAAGAGAAGACCACTCTTATACCACTGATCTGAATTTATGCAGGAATGAAACAAAATAMACAAATAACCATAAATACAGAGATGCAGTGAAAATAACACTTCATTTCATTAATATCAAAGAACTGTGATTTGTTTACAGACATAATGGAAATAAACTAGCTAGGGCGCTGGTAGCTTATCTCTGAGAAGAGATGTGGTGGCTACAGGCCTCTAAAGTCTATGTTACAATGAGGCTCCAAGGCCTATATATTATTGAGAAACAATGGAAAACCCTAAACATCCAAAAACCTAACCCTAGGAGATGAAACTTCAGAATATGGGCCCCGTCGGGGTAAATTGGTACATCAATTTCTCGGGGTCGTAAATTGTGCATACTATCTTTGTTTGACACACATGATACATCGTTAGAAATATATATTCGAGGACTACAACTGCTGACAACAAATATCAAGTCTAGATCAGACTCGAGTTTGATTCCCAAAAAACGTCATTTATGGCCTCAAAACGGCTCTGAAAGTTCAGGACCCGAAAAAATGCCAAAAATAGTAAATTGTGATAAAATTAAGGAAACTATAAAACTGAAAGAAACAATGGTGGGGGTCCAAGTGGAATAGGTGGGTGGCCACCAATATCCACCTAGATCAACATAAATCTTCGAGGAAGAGAATATAACACGAATAGACTAAGTCAATGATTTTTTTTTAACGAATATCATTTGTAAACTACCTCAGGGAAAAAATGATCACTCATGAGTTTTTTCAACTTCTTTGTGTAATGCTCATATGTTCATTTTCTAAATGTGAGAAAATAAACAGAAGGAAAATAAAAGGAAGAGTCATGAGAACTAAGGATGCTCTCTCTTGTCTTATAAAAGAAAAGTCATAAGATAGAAGAAGAAACTTTTTCCATTTGTAACAAAAAATGGTACTATTACTTCTAAGTAATAAAGAGCATGAGGTATTTCATAAATTTGTGATGTTGATGGATGTATTGGAGACTATTCTGTATGCATTTATCTTCTAGTTGAGTAGATAGGATTATGTTGTATGAACTATTTATGCAGTCTTTTCTATTTTCTTATGCTGTCACATTTTTCCATGTGGGTACATAAATGATGTTACGGTTGTATGGTAGAATTATTTGTCTACGTATATGTAGCATTGTTATTTTCATTTATCATTAGAATACTTGAACTATTTCTAGTTCTAATGGTATTATGTTTTATTGTACTCATTCTTTTAGATTYTCTTTCAGGATAGGTTGGAAGTAGTTAGGATTATATTAGTTTCCTTTAGTTAGATTATCCTTAGGATTAATTAGAACTCTTTGGGGGGCATTCCATTGTCTTTCACTTTTTTATTCTTTTAATTTTGATCCACATCAAGGCACATATACCTAGTGGGAAATGTTACACCAAATGAGAGTAGGTCTAGTTGGGACCTGCCATCGGGCATTCTCCCTTATCTTCTTGACATGCTATTTGTACCCGTCAACAAAAATGGTGCTAGAAGGAGGTCCAGATGACAAGATGATCTTATGAAGTTGTTTTTATTATTTTTTGTTTTAATTTATTAATGGCTCCATCCCATATCCCTTTATGGAGGTGTTTTTCTGGTACTGTACCTCCCAACCCTTCTAGAAATATTTTTCATTTCTTGTCACAACTTAAATTTGATGGCGAAAGTGAAATATTTGCATCTGAACATGCTTTTAATTTTTGGAAATTTTGTAGTTCTCATAATATCACTAATGGAAGTGACATTTGTAGTCCATTTACTCTCACCTTTGTAGGTGAATTCAAGGGTTGGTGCAAGACTTTTCCAACTACCTCTATTCACACATGGGAACAATTTATGTGTGAATTTTTGCATGCTTTTGAGAATCATGATTATGATAAATTATGTGAAGAAATTCTAGAGCTTAGGAAGAACGAATATGATTTTCTTAAATATTTTTTTATAAGATATACTCATTTTTTCTATAAGTTTCCTTTAGATGATAGGACCTCTAACAATTATTTGATTTCATGTTTAGTTTCTGTTACCAATGAAACATATGAGCCATCAAATGAAGAATCTAAATCATGTTTTAATGTTCCTTTACATGTTGGTTTGGATTTAACTGAGTATATTGAAAATACTAATGCTTTAGTTGGACTCCATATGTCTGGATCTTTCTTTACTATGGGGGATATATATCATATAGATAATTATTTTTAGGAACAAACATATGTATCCTCCCATCACTCCATTACATATTGCCTTCCTTGTCACAAAAAAGAGATCTATTGTGTAGTAAGTTCGGGTTGAGATTTTTCTATAGATTCAAAAGAGGAGGTTTTTCTTGTTGATAATAGGACACTTCGAGTCACACCGATAGTCATGTCAGGTTCTCATTTTCCTATCTCATCTTTTCCAGCACAAGGAATGGAAGAGAAATCTATGGAGTGATATTTAAATGTTAGTCACTTTAGTGAAGAAAATATGGACACTCACACATAGATAAAGTGGAATTAGTTCATGTTGATTTGGATTGTCCCACTATTACAAATCCTCCATATATTACTGACATAGAGTAAGAATGTTTTCTATATGTTGATGTATTATTTATTGAACCTTCTTGTTATAATGATTCTTCTGACTTGCTTCTCTCTTCTAACCATGAATATGTTTTGAAATACATTTCAGATTCTCATATTGTTTAGGAGCAAGACAACCATGATAATCTTTCCACTCAAGGAGAAGAAATAAACATATATGACACACCTCTTTCATCACAACAATCCACTTTTAACTTGAAAGAGGAATAATATGTGGTGGAAGATCATGTTGATAATGAAATCATGCCTAGTGTGGAGCCTATCCATTCACAAACAATCACCCATGTGATTAATGAGAAGGAAATACCATTCAAGGAAACACTTGTTGAAATATTTTCTTGTTCTAGATAGGCTTTTAATTATCTTAATTCTTCCACTTATTATTACTTGTATCATGATCTTTTTAATGGTTTGACTCTGCAGAAAACCACCGACCATATGATTCAAATAAACTCAATAGGTTTGACTCCTTTTGAAGTACTTGAAAATGGTGATGTGCATATGGAATATAGAGAGGATAAGGCCTCTTCCCATGAACTACTTACAACCAGGCCTTATCAGCCTTCTTCATGGGATGAAGAGAATTATGTAGCAAATGTATATCAAACGATGTCTTCTTCTTTTTCTTCTTCATTTTTGATAAATAGAGAATATTCTTGCTCAAGTATCCCTTTAATTTATATTGTTGATACTAGTGGATCTCACCATTGTTTTGAATATATCTCTCATACCATGGTTGGTCCTAACCCATGCATATCATTTGATCTCACTAGTCTATCTCAAGTTGATGGATGCTTGAAGTATGAGTCTAGGAAGTTTTGCCAAGATAATGAGGAACTTTGGTTTATGTCAATGGATATGTCAAGTCCTCATTCTTTGGGCTTGTCTTCAGGGATGAACAACTTTATTAACAAAAATATTCTCTCACCGAGTACACTTCACATCAATTCTATGCATGATTCTCATTTGGTATGCTACTTTCCATTGAACTCCCTCCATCAGTTCTATGATAATAATGCAATATATCATGATAGAATTGAAACACGGTTGGAGAGATCCTACTTAGATATATTCCCCATGAATTGTCGTCGTCGCATTTCTAATATAGTGGATAGATTTTATCATGTTTTAATTTTTCCTGTCTTTACTATTTTTATTCCAAGTGTTGTTACTGATATTTTGTCTTGAACATATGTATGCATGCTTGATATTACGAGGATGGATACATTGTCATTACGAAATTACATAGTTCATTTTTAAGTCATTCTAGTGTAGGATAAGAGTATGGTGGAATAGGCTAGTGTCTTTCCTTTGCATAGTTTAGTCTTTCCATCTAGTTTTTAATTAGTTTTTGTTTTCATTATTTTTTCATTACTATTAGATGATCAATAAATGAATTCTCAGCAGAGGTGAAAATAAATAGAAGCATTTCACTAATAATTTTCCCTTGATTGGATTTTTCAATTTAATTTGATGTGGAAATTGTTTTCTTATCTCTTCCTCAAAACTTTCTATGTGTTGGGCTTAACTGAGATTCTTGTGCGTTTTGGGCATGTTTTCCCACATATAGTAAATGGAAAGTTTGAGTGACTAATTATACCCATTTGGGATTGAAACCACTCCATTCCTTGCATTTTTTTGGATGATTATTTTGTATTTGGAGTTTTTCAAATAATTTCTTTCACCATAACTCTTTTCATCGATCACTTTCAACTAACAATAATTTTTTGCATACACTTGTTTAGCAAGTAAGATTAGCTTAATTCTATTTCGTTTGAGTTATTTTCTTTCAACACCTTTAGTTTTAATTTATGGGAATGCACATATATTATTCTTTGTTCAATTAGATTCAAGGAGGAGTTTCATTTTTTATCTTTCATCTTTCTTCACTTAGCTTCCTCACATACACAACAACAGGAGGCATTCAATCACACTGTCTAGATGCATGTTTGGACATTGTGGGAAACACTATTGTTTAAATCTTCTGCTGATATTTTTTTTCAGAAAATTACTTGGGAACCAATCCTTTTATTCTCCAACTCACTAGTTGACTAAGGTCTCAATCTTAGCATTGTCAGTCATGAGAATTTCAGACCCAATATTTTCTTGAACAATATTTTTTCATCCATTGGGTTTGTTGATCTTGGGTCACTCATTACGGTTACATTCTTGAGTAATATGATTTTTATCATGGATGATAAATACACACTTATCTCATGTTGAAATAATTTAAGTCCTTAGGAGTTGTAAATACCTTAACGAAACATCTCCATGCAACTTCTAAGATACCAAATTTTAAATTTTCAATACTTGTTTTCATTTAAGCCATGGTAACAATTTTCATGATGTAAATTCCTTGCGGGTTGTAACTCATCAATATATTGAGCCCCACACTCTTAAGCACTCCTTGAACTCAAAATCATCCTATTCATACATTGGAAAGATAAGCATGTTTGGGTCATATTGGAACTCTTCTATTTTTATCCCTCTTGCTCATGATCTTGCTGACTTGTTTTCCGGATTACATGTCTCATTATTTTTAACGGAAAACATATATAGTAGAGAGGAAAGCTACACACTCTTCTTTTCCAAAAACATTTCTCTACATTCTATGCGACATGTAAGCTCAAGGAAGTAGAATTTATGGTTTCTCTGCTTGGAAAACTCTTGAGATCTTGAATTTATCAATTTCATGGACTTTCCCATCATGCCAATATTATCATCCATTAGAAGTATGATCTTACTCACTTTATTCAATTTCAATTTCTAATTATATTTTTCATTTATGTTGGGGAAGTCAATCTATCTAGACTGTGACTTGAGATCATTTGTATCCTTTAAGAGTATCTTAATTGCTCCCTTTTCATAATGATTTAATCTTGCCTCTCACAAAGGTGAAGATGATCATGCTAATGTTTCACATCATTGTCGTTAATAATCAGTGGAAACACATACCTTGGGGTGCTATGTTAATAATATTTTAATCATATTTTTGGTATCTTTGAAAGATACATGAGATTGAAGTCTTATGGTCTTGTTTTCTTAACTTGATTGGTTTTCATTACATGAATGAGATGGAATGTCTTGAAGATTCAAATCTCACAAAAATCAACGATGATAAGTCTTTTGTTGAAGGTAATATTGAGAGAAAGCACATAATGCTCATTTCTTAGGATGAAGATTGTGAAATTTGGTTGAATGCAAAACGTATGAATACTTGATGATGGCACCGACCTTTACACAAAGTTTAATTTTACATTATCATAGCATGCTTTACTAAGGATTAGTTTTAATTTCAATCTTTACTTTTCTTTTTTATTTTAATTTCATTTCAATAAGTAAGTCATTTAAGAGGAGTGTTTCCTTCCAAATTTTATAATACTTGATCACACCATTGTCTTTTGTATGCAGGTTGGGAAAATGGCTTGTTCAACTACCAACTCTGAATTGTTTCTCTTGGAATGAAGGCAACATAGGGAACTATTAATCAAAACTTGGATTCTCATATTCCTTTATGACATTTTGGATTGATAAACCAAGATTGTCACTAACTAAATATATGCTCAAAAATATATTTGTCTCATTTATATATTCCCATTTTGATTTATGATCTTGTAGATGTTTGGATTTAGTTTAATGATTATTTCGATGGCCTCCATAACTATCATTTTTTCCTCTTTCCCTTATCAATTTGAATTATTGGGATATATGTGAGTAATGATTATCTTTTGTAGAAAAGATAAAATGGCTCTTTGATGAGAAATATGAAACGTATTTTCTGTTGAACATTAATTATTTTCAAATATGCAAAGGAATTTCTCATGTCACAGAATATTAAGAGCTTATGGGTTTGTGGAATGTTTCATGTAATTGGTTTTTGAAAATTTGTTTTGATTGAGCATCTAAATTAATACATTGTGCTAGATTCCTAGAAGATTGTTTTGTTTCAATTAATGAAAGAAGAATTGTATGTGAAAATTGGTGGAAGAATTGTGTTGCAAATATTTTACACTAGATCATCAATTCTCGTAATCTGGTTTGTTCTTCATTTCAGATCAAAAACTCTGGGAATATTTTCATTGTGATTGATATTGAATGGTTAACAATTCTTGACTGATTCTGGCCCTTGGATTTCTTTGATATTTCAATGAAAACACTTTCACTATTTTTGCACCATATTTATTGCTAGTTTTCATTCTTTTTGGATGAATGACATTCTAGATTTAGATTTCTTTTACTTTAGTTTTATTTCCCATGAATGGACTTCCAATTTCGGTGTTACTTTATTGTCTGGAAATATTACTTCTATCTTTTGATTTAAATGATGGTATTTTACTAAGCTGATTTGACTCTCAGTTTTCCTTGAGGATTACTCTTTAATTTTGAGTGAGGGGATGGTCCAAATATGATAACATACTAAAGAAATTTTTCACAAGTCATAAGATGCATGGGATGCTCCATCTGAATGAACATTCATGAAGTTCTTAGTTGTTGGTATGGACCGATGGTTGTGGTGGAACACATGTTCCTGCTGAGCATACCATTATAATCCATAAGTATAGGAAAGTGTCTATCTATCTTTTTCTTTGAGCTCCATCCACTTCACATTAATAAAAATACCAATACTATGATGGTTTTTTGGGATACATGTGGGTTAAACTAAAATTAACAACATATACTTAGCAAATTAAAGAAACTATTGTATCACCCCACTTCCTTCACACCCTATGTGCATATGCAATCTATATCTATATACAAATCTAAAAGGGTGAGCATATTTTGAAATAAAAAATGAAGTTGAAAGAACTATTAATAGTGTAGGAAGTACAAGTAAACTCATTGGGGCTATGGACACCTGCTGACAATGGGGCTATGGACGTCTACTGACAGTGGGGCTATGCTTGTATGGTACATAGGAAACTTCATCGGGAGTATGGAAACTTGTTGGTAGTGAAGAAATGTTGGGAAAAGAGAGATGAGGAACACACTTATGTATTTGTTTTCTTGTTATAAAAGTGAAAACCCATGGTAAAAAAAAACCAACCTGAAGTATGCAACCAATAAATAATTTACTTCATTATTTGGCTCTTTGAAAAGGGTGTTTTAGATTAAAAGTACCAGAAATATTGGATTATATCTTTTAGAATTTTGGCACCTTTGTGGTACCCATGATTATTGGAAATTTTCTTGTAGTTTGTTGAGTGTTTTTTTTTTTTTCTTAATTCATATTTGAAGTAAAGGCCCTAAACTTTTATTGATAGAGATAATTGGTTCTTCCAACGTGTCACCATTTTTTATGGCCACAACAACGCCCTTTACCTTTTCTCCTACAAGTGAAAGGAAAGGAACCCCCTACTAAAATTTCAATCATATTGCCTAATCCTCTACTGCATGAACCTAATTCTATTTATTTTCCTACCTTGAGGGAGTTGGGGATTTGATATTGATTGATGAGTGTCTTTGATAGTGGTTTATTTCCTCTTTTGAAATTATGATTTCAAATGTCTTGATTACTCTTATGTGGTTGTAGGGTTTGATGTTCTATTGTATATATTGAATTGGTTTGATGCAGATTGTTAATTATTTTTATGAAATGACTTATTCAAATCTTGTGTACCCTTCCTTACATGTGGTTCCTAGAATATTCATATTTATACTCTCATATGTTGATCAACTCTTAACTTAAATTACAAGGTCATTAATCCTATCTACGTGTTGGAGATTAGGTATATTCAACAATCATGATAGTTATTTAATCCATATCATAGATGATTTCCTTCAAGAAACCTCTCCTCCCTCATTCTCTTCATTTTGAAAATAAAAGTCAATACGTATTCATGAGTTTGATAAAAGGAAAATGTATTTTTAATCGCATAACTGATTTAGTCTCTTTCATTGGTTGTAGGAACAAGTTAGTGAGATATCCTGCTAGCATCTAAGTTGGCACCCTAGACATGTGGCCCTACCCAACTCCACCACCTAGCTTGACATGTGACACTCATGCCATGTCACTTTTCACTCCATCAAAGTGCCAATAACCCTGACACGTGGCACATATACCACATGACTTGTGGACTCATCCTCATCTTGACACATGGATTGACATGGCCATACACATCATCACAAGGGACCTTGGATTATCCAATAAAGTGTTGAAACATTATGCTTGCATTGTGACAAATTTATGATTTAGGAAACATCAATTGGTCCATGTTGTTGAAAACAAATGTTCAGTCGTGTGTTTATTCTTCTTTTTCTCGAGATAGAACTTTTCTCGAGGAAGGGAATATTCTTCGATACCCTTCCTATCGGATATGCGAAACTTATCCAATATTTTAAACACCGATTGAAAATATATGAATACATGCCCCAATACTTTTTCAAACTTAAAATTTTAGCACGAGAATTGAGATAAGAAAATTAATATTCTTCGATTCTCCTATGTCGAAGTGTGAATAAAAGGGTCAATTGTTTCACTCTGACAGAATCAACTCCAAAAGATAATTTAACCATATGCACCCCTAACCTTTCGAAACACAAATTAAAGAAAGGAACATAATATTCTTCAATACCTCTGTATCAGAGTGCAAATTACTCTGTCAATGTTCTTCCTCCAATAGTAATGACACCGAAGAACACAACTTCAAGTTTTCACCCCTTTTCACTTCAATACACAAATTTGGGAAATCTAGGATTTCTAATCAAATTAATGCCACGATGATGCTCTGGTTTTGAATTGGTCATAGTATGTAGACCATTTAATTTGTTCATTAGGGATATAAAGAACAAGCTATGGTGAGTCATAAGACCATCCTACAACGAATGGTCTAGATGTGTTGGATTACTGAGAGAGGGGGTGAATTAGTAATAGCGTAATTATAATCATTTTTCTCCAAATAATCCAAGTTTTATATCAATGTAGAATTATCATCCAATAATGAGAAATAAGAAATGAAAAATCACACACATACATAGTACACCAATGTTTTATGTGGAAACCAAAATCGGGAGAAAACCACATAATGCTTTATCTTATATGTCTTGAAGAATTACATTCATTGGAAGCACCAACTTCCTTTGTTTTCCAATTGCAATTGGAAGGAGGCTCCAACCACCTATTTTCTTAGGATACAACCTGAGGGAAGCTCCAACTCCCCAATTTTCTGGCTACAACCAGAAGGAGGCTACAACCCCCTATGTTCTCCAGATACAACTGGAAGGTGGCTATAACCACCTATCCTTGCCTCGTCCAACCGCCCTGAAGTAGAAGTAGAATGATGGAACCACTGTCACACTATCACTGTGAGATATATTGCTGTAAGCATGTACCAATAAACCTAAACCATGCATCAACCATGCATCAACCTGTACCTCAACCTGTAATCCACTTGTACCATTAACAAGTGCATCAACCATGCACCAACCTATACCAAACAATCTATAATCAATCTGTACCATAAAAAAGTGAAACCAACCATGTACCAAGTATGTACCAATCATGTGTAAAGTACTCATCAACTATGACTCATCAATATGTACCAACATCATCAACTATACACCTCATGTATGTGCCNCCTCAACCAAAAACCCTCATCAATTTCATCATCCAAATATGATTTGTAACTTTGTAATAGAACTGGTGTATATGATCACATACCTGCAAACCTTCCTTAACTTTAACAGCAAGAGACTATTATTTTCATCAAACATTTCTTTAGTCTCACAAGACTAGTTTTGGATTAGTCAACAACCCTAACTTGAAATAATCATAACTTTGTACCTGTAATGAATAAAGATATGAAACTGATACACAATATTCTTCAGTGTGTTTTATGAAATTCCTCCAGGTTTCACTACTTGGAACCTCTCATAAAAGGAGTTATGGAAAAGATGGCACACCTTTCTGAATTCTGGCGTATTCTAGAGAGCGACCTTGTAGAGCATGCCCCACACAGAATATTTGTTTAATTCATATGAAACTATTAAAAATAATAATAATAATGTATGCTAACCAAAAAATTTGGTCTTACTGAATTTTGATCTTTTATGAAGAAGTTATGACGTTTTTACCCGAAACACTTATTTTTGACTAGTTTCAAAACTAATCATAAACCCTATTTTCCACGTAGTGTAACTCCACAAAAACAACGACCCACAAGATGAATTTTTTACCACAAATACTTGGATATATTTCCTCAATGACATAGAAATTTTACGATATGAATCATTCTATAAAAAAAATGTTATTGTGAAAATGGTGAGATGACCTGAAAAAAAAATACCTTAGAAAGCATCATCAAAAGAATTTATCCTTCCTTGAATTCCAGCCTTCTTTCTTCACCTTGATCTGAAATTAGGCTTATATGTCCTTTGGTTACCTCATAAACCTATAGGTATTCAATATTCTCAAGTGTATCTTAAATGAGAGAGCCTTGCCTCTTATTTATACTCTCCAAGTAGCTTCGTTAAAAACATCTTCTAGGTCACTTTGTCCACTTTCCTTATTTTAGGGTTAACCCACTTCTAATTTCTCCATTAAATTTATTATTGAATTAATTTATTTTTTATTCACTTTGAATTATATTACACTCATCACTTCACTTTATTATTTACCTTTTAAAATCTCTTAAACTTCTTTGACCACTTTGACCTTTTGGGGCTTCTATATGGCATATGAGGGTCCTCCAACTTTGTAAGGCCATAACTCTCAAATCGTGAGGAGTTATGTGGCGTTCCACATACCATCGGAATTATCCATATATGATAGTTTCACTGAAAAATTTATTAGTGTTCATCTCATTATTCCACAAATAAGCATGGGTTCTTTAACCATACTTCCAGGATAACTCAATCCGCAAAGCGTCTTCCCGAGAGGGATTTCACCATAAGGGGACCACTTTGGAGTTCATCCATTTCTACTTATTATCAACCATGACAAGACAATAACGAGTCATATTTACATCAAACAATCTTGGGTCCATTACCCAACCTTTGTGCTACTGGGCTTATTTCAAGGGTTGACATCAATGACAACCAACCTTAATCAACAATATCCCCCTTTGGAATTGATGGCAACACTCTGATGCAATATTGAAATCATATCACTCATGCTCCCCCTGGAACCATGCCTTTGTCCTCTTTCCTCTGCATATGATAAATCTCTCCCCCCTTGTCATCAATGGCAAAGGTATCTTTCCATCCACGGTTTCTCCCCCTAACTGAATTGTCCTCTTACGGTGTTTCCTCGTGTAAATCTAACACATAGAAGATAACAATTCAAAAAGAATTCATTTTTGAGTAGAAATAACTCCAAGTCTCTGGCGAAGATATTCAAAGGATTCCCATGGAATTGGTTTTATGAATATGTCTGCCACTTTTTCTTTTGTGCCCACATACTCAACTCTGATGTTGTTTTTTGCAACCTACTCCCGTAGAAAGTGATACTTTATTGGAATGTGCTTCGTCTTGGAGTGCATCACCGGGTTCTTCAAGATACTGATGGTGCTTGTATTATTACAATAGATTAGAAAGGGCTCATCACACTCAACCTGTATATCTGTCAGAGTTTTTTTCATCCAAAGAAACTGTGTACAACATGATGTTGCTGCAATATACTCTGTCCCGACTGTAGATAAAGATATTGATGATTGTTTCTTGCTTAGCCATCATACTAAACACTCACCCAAGTATAATGCTACTCCATTGGTGCTTCATCGGTAATCAATACAACCTGCCCAATCTACATCTATGTAGGCAATAAGTGATAGATCCTTTCCTTTTGGATACCATAATCCATATTCTTCTGATCCTTTTAGATATATGAAAATCCTATTCACTGCTAACACATGTGACTCCTTTGGTGCTGCCTAAAATCGTGCCACCTGTCCAACTGCCTGCATTACATCTTTTCTAGATGTTGTCACATATAGTAAGATGCCAATCATTGACCTGTATTGCCTTTGATCTGTAGACTTCGAATCATCATCTTTGCTCAAATTGCAACTGGTTTGCATGGGAGTGATAACTAGTTTGCAATATTCCATTCTGAACCTCTTTAGCATTTCTCTGATATAATTGGTTTGAGAAATAAAGATTCCTTGTTTTCTTTATATCTGAAGTCCCAAAAAGAAGGATAGTTCTCCAAGTAATGACATTTCAAATTCATTATGCATATCTTTTGCAAATTTCTGTCTTAACCTGTCATCGGCACTACCAAAAATAATATCATCAACATAAACTTCAATTAGTAAAATATTACCTTCACTTACCTTGATGTAGAGTTTGTTGTCTGCACTTCCTTTTCTGAACCATGCCTGCTACATATACTTATCTATTCTAGAGTACCATGCTCTAGGAGCCTGGTTTAGACCATACAAGGCCCTCTTTAATTTACACACATAATCTGCGTTCTCTGACAATTGAAATACTTTTGGTTGTTCAACGTATACTTCTTCTTCAAGTTCCCCATTTAGAAAAGCTTATTTTACATCCATCTAATATACTTTAACATTTTTGGAGCATGCATAGGATAAAAGCAACTAGATTTCTTCCATTTTTGCAACTGGGGCAAATGTCTCTTCGAATTCGATTCCTTCAATTTGTGCATATCATTTACATACCAATCTAGCTTTGTTCCTTGTAACTTGTCCATATTCATTTAATTTATTTCTGAAAACCCATTTTGTTTCGATCACATTCTTATTCTTTGGTCTTGGAACCAGTTCCCAAGTGTCATTTTTCTCTATTTGATCCAATTCTTCATTCATGGCCTTATTCCAAAATTCATCCTTGTTGGCTTCTTCAAAACAGTTTGGTTCAATTGTAGATAAGAGTGCTAGGTGTGTTTGTTCTGGTGAACGGATTTTTCTTCTAGTCTCAACTCCTACATCTTTGTTTCCAATAATCTGATCTGAAGGATGATTCTTTTGTACTCGTTTGCTAGGTGTCTTTGGAGATACTTGCTAAACTTGCTCTTCTGTTTATGTCATATTCTCTTCATCTTCCTCTTCTACTTCATCTTCTACTTCTTCTTCCTCGAAATGTTCTTCCTTTGATTTTGGTCTGCCTGTTTCATCAATTGTTACGTTGATGCTTTCCACAAATTTGTTCAATATTAGATTGTAACACTTGTATGATTTCATTGTACTTGAGTAACCAACAAGTACTCCTTTGTCCACATGAGAGTCAAAATTTCCCATTCTGTGATCTTCTCTTTTGATATAGCATTTGCAACCAAAAACTATGAAGTAATTCACATTTGTTGGTCTTCCTTTCCATAGCTCGTAGCGAGTTTTATTAGTGTTGTTTATGTGCATTACTCTGTTTTGAATGTGAAATGTTGTATGCAGTACCTATGTCCAAAATATATCTCTCAATTTGGAATCCATTAGCATTGTTCGAGCCATTTCCTATACTATCTTGTGTTGATACTGAGAGGGGGGTGAATCAGTATCAAGTACAATTTAAAAACCTTTTTCAACTCATACTTAAACCATTCAACTATATCCAATGAGCAATGAACAATAGTATAAGAGTTACACCAATACACCACAATACACCATGCACAATATATGAGAAATAATCAATAGTTTTTGTTCAAGGGAAGTAATGACTTCCAAAGGTAGCTACAACTTCCAAATGTAAATGGAGGGATAAACCTCCAAGAGTGGAGTCTGTATGAAAAAGTTATGACTGTTTTACCCAGAACACCTGTTTATTGACTAGTTTCAGGACTGGTCACAAACCCTATATTCCACAGAGTGTATCTCCATAATTATAGTGAATCAAGAGCTAAACCTTTTACTAGAGGTACCTTGATATGTCTTCTCAATACCATAGCGATTTCACCATCTGAATCGTTCTATAAAAAAAGTTATAGAAAAAATGGTAAGATGACCTGAAAATAACATACCTTAGAACACATCACCAAAAGACTTCATCCTCCCTTGAAATCCGACCTTCTTTTACTTCTTCTTCCCTTTGAAATTCGACTTGTATCAAATGAATGTATAATGATATTTATTTATACCATTTATGTCACTTCCTTTTAACATTAGGGCCGACCTGACACTTTCTTATTTTGTAATTATTTTCTTTAATTATTTTCAGGGCCTACATGTACTTCCTTTTTC
>JASDQU010752815.1:17958-35546 GCA_032191745.1 Picea mariana | reverse complement strand
GAATAATTACCTACCCTGCCTCCATGAGATCGAATTTAATTATAATCTAGCTTTTCCCTTACAATGATAATTCTCTGTTTTTTACCTGATGCTTAGGCCCAACTACCTTCATCTTTAATTTTCTGAGTTTCAATCTATGTCTGTTCGTGTTTTTGCACCTTGTGTTTACTCAACGAGTGGTCTCTTGCTCAGCGAAGTTTCTACTCTTCACCTTTGCATATCTTGTTTTGCACCTTTCTCCCAAACATGTATCTCCCTTGGCAGTTCTTTTCCCTCAGTGATTTTTAAAGGTTATTAATCCCTACATTTTTTCTTTACCCTCAGTGATTTTAGGCTTAATATTTGCCCAAAAATCCTTAAATCTCCTTGCGTTCAACTCTAGAATAACCTCTGCAATTTGCTTACGTAATACCCAACATTTCATTTTTATTCTCTCTCAGCGATCTGTAAAATGTGTACCCTCTAAGATTTATTCTCTCAACGATTTTATAAAGGTATATCTCCTGCGTTTTCCCTTGATCCCCTTTGCGTTTTTTCCATCATCACTTTCCTAACGATTTATCTTTTACTCTCTGCATTTTTGGTTGGAATGATTCCAAACACAACGATCAATTTATTTCCCAACGATTTTCTTTTACTCTCTTCGTTTCCGGTTGGGAAGATTGCAACACTACGATCAATTTATTGATCTGCGACTGTATTTAATCCCTGCGTTTTTCACCTTAACGGTCGTGCTTAGATTCTACGCTTATTCCCTTGGCTCATTTTCCTTCCTTCAACCTTTCCTTGTTCCTTTCCCTTGTTGAAATTCACCGCATAAATCTCAAGGTAAATCTCTCAAGTGAGGATCCCAAACTTTGATTCTAATGATGCCCCTTTTTAGTGGAAGACTTGTCATCCTTGATAATTGTCTTGGATTATTAGGCTAGCTTGAGTTATGGTATAATGCAGTCAATGACTTGGTTAATGACTCATGCCCTTTACCTACCTTAAGGCTAGTTAGTAAAATCTTGTGTGGAATAACCCTTAGTATTACCGTCCTCAAGATACGAGATCAAGTTTTACCCCAAGTCTATGTGTCTCAACATAAATCGACAACCTTACTTTTACTATTTTATTTGGGCAAGGCGATAAAAAGTTATAGTAGTAATAAAACACCTCTACTAATTTATAATTTAGACATTGCCAAAACAAGAATAAATAGAGTGATTAAAAAGAGAGAATCTATATGTTTAGAACTTAAATAGATTTATATGTCTATCACCTTAAATTTTATCATTGATCAATATGTGCACAATATTAAGATATCTTCAAAAATGGAAAAATGAATGGAGAATTGTTGGAATCATGGATATGTAGCTACTCATTTTAGTTTTGAATTGATTGATTAAGTGTTTACAATCTCTTGCGTCATTGAAAATAATGTGATTACCATTGTGTGCCTTGAATAAGGTTGATGTGTGATTTCTTTGTAATTATTCTTTTGTGACTTTAATTTAATAAATTAGACTTCTTTGCGCTTCAAATTTGATTGATAATTAATTTGTGCCATGATATAAACGCGAGGTATGAATGGTCATGTTTGTAGTTACTTCTTGTGCCACTAAATATTAATGAATACATGATTGAGTGGATGAATTCTCTTACGCCCTAGAAGGAATGTTGATTTATGTCTAATTCAGTAATCAGATCACACGTGCACCTTGAAAATAATGTGGATGTTTTGTTTAATTTAGTGATTGATTAATTGCGTGCCTTGAAGTAAAGTAGATGTCTATTTTTGCGTCTTGAAAATAAAATAAATTTCAATGCATTGTGCTTTAACTTATGTCGTTTCCTGATTGATTTAGTAATTAAATTCTCTTGTGCCATGGAATTTATGTGATGTGTGATTGGTTATTAGAAAACTATTGCGTCATTGATTATCGTTGGTGTTGTTGATATAGCTATTTGGTTTTTGGACTCAATTGTGTTACTGGGATGTAGACACCTCCTTATTCCTTGGAATAGTCGCCAACCTTGAGACCTTAAATGGTCAAAATCAATCGGATGAATCCTGGGCTTGAGCATTGCTTATGTGTCTTGGAGGTCCTAACCTTGCAGGGTAGGTTGGGCGGGTAATTTCTCTTTTTTATCTTGTGATGAGTTGATATTGCGTCGCCATTCATGTTACTTGTTGATTTGTGTCGTTATCTAATATGGTGATGTGTTAATTATGTGTCGTTACTAATTTTGTTGATGTGTTGGTTACGTCGTTATGGATTACGATGATGAGTCGCTTGCAATGATTTTGTTATGATGTCATTGATTAGGAGTTGTTGTGATATATGTGTTGATGTTAATTTATTAATGCTTAAAAAAATTAGTTTTTTTTCTTCGCTTTCCTAGTCGTAGCGGAGGGTTCGTTACATATGGTATCAGAGCAGGTTCAACCTAGCGACTTGGGATCATTAGGCCTTCCACTGTATTAAACACTTGATTAATAATTTTTCGCTAATTAAATTGAGTTGCGTCCCTGTAGGTAATCATGGTTAGAGGACACCGCGGAGGTAGACGACGTGGTGCTAGGGGAGGAGGCACAATGCCTCCAGTAGCATCCACGCCAGAGGGGTCTAACCCCCAAGGATAAGAACAAGTCATTGGACAAGAGCAGATTTTTGTGGGGGATGTGGTTGGGTTGATGATGTCCTTTTAGAGGATGTCAGAGCCCTTGATTAACCGTCTAGATAGAGATGAGGCCAGGGAGCATGTGCCCCCTGAGGGACCACAACGTGCCCCAGCCGGTACTGGTAGCATTCAGAGAGAAATCGAGAAGGTCAAGTTTCCCAAGTTCTTGGGTGCCACGGACGACGCAACCATTGAGGCATGGTTGGAGAATATGGCGATGTGCTTCATACTTCGTGACTACACCTCCAACATGAAAGTCTGCATGGAGTCTTTTAGTTGAAGGGGAGTGCTCTTCTATGGTGGAAGACACTCCTGCCACAACCGAACATGGTCGTCGAAAACATTTCATGGGAATTGTTCGAGGAGTGGTTTGGAGAGAGGTATTTTTCACAGGAGCATCATCTCAATGAGTTCAACTCCTTGCGACAGGGTGGTCGTATGGTGCTCGAGTATGAGGCTCGATTCATGGAGCTTCTTAGGTATGCTTCACATCTTAACACCGAGAAGCTCAAGGTCAACAAGTTTTTGTTCGACCTTAACATCAACATTCGTTTGAAAGTGAGGATCCTAATGCCTCAAAAGTTGCATGATGTAGTCCAGAAGGCCCTCATAGCTGAGGAAGAGCTTATCAGCGAGGGTCAAAGAAGGACTCCTACGAGACCGACGAGATAGGTGACATCTGGTGTGCAACAACATCAGACACTAACTAGACATTCTTCAGGGTTTCTAGGTACTCTGAGAGGATCCATGTTCGCGACACCACAAGGACTGATACCTCAGTAGCGAACTCCCTACAGAGGACCACAACACCAGCAGCAGTGTCGTCCGCAACAACAACAATTTAGGCATGTTTAGCAGAAAAAACCATGGTTTCAGGTTGGTGGACCAACAGCTTCTACTTCGAGGACTAGGAGTACTGGATGGAAGACCAGATGATGGACTTGTGGAGAGCCACATTACCAACATGATTTTTCAGTTGAGAGGGCCAGAGAAGTCGGGTCAGCTGGACACACTAAAGTGGGATATTTGGGCAAGGCCTATCAGATTCATGTAGCGGTGAATAACCGCCAGGCCGAGCAGCAGTCTACTGTGCTCGAGACGTCATGTACCATCGCTGGCCAGACCTTTAGTATTTTGGTAGATTCTAGTGCTACAGAGAGATTTATTTCTGGTGCAACGCTAAAAAGAGTTAAGGTAAAGGAATTTGAATAGGACAAGTTTAGCTACATGAAAATGGCTTCGGGTGCCAAGCAAAAGGTTGGAGGAAAGGTTACAGAATGTAGCCTCAACTTGGGATATTTTGTAACGAAGTCCAACCTGTATGTCACGATCTTAGGATCTTATGACGTCGTGATCGATATGGACTGGTTGGAATCACATGATGTGATACTCAACTGTAAGACGAAACGATTGAGTTTGAACGATGATGAGGGACAAAGACGATTGATTGTAGGAAGAAACCAAGGAGTTTCCCTAAGGTTCATTTCTTCCCTACAGCTAAAGAAGAACATGCAAAAAGGATGCAATCTATATGCAATCCTAGCATTGAACGACAAGGGCATAGAAAAAGGATTAGAAAACTTTTCGGTAGTACGATAGTTTTTAGACGTTTTCCCAGAAGAGTTACTAGGTTTGTCGCTCGAAAGAGAGATGGAATTTACCATCGACTTAAAACCTGGAACTGAATTGATAGCAAGAACGCCTTATCGGATGTCGACACCTGAGTTACAGGAGTTGAAAATGCAACTAAAAGAGTTGTTGGACCTGGGACTTATACGTCCAAGTGTGTCACCCTGGGGTGCGCCTGTTATTTTCATACGAAATAAAGATGGGTCGTGGAGACTTTATATTGACTAACGTTAATTGAACAAGACAATGATCGAGAACCAGTATTCGTTGCCAAGAATAGATGATTTGTTTGACCAAATGAAAGGCGTGACATTTTTTTCAAAGATTGACTTGAGATCACGATATCACCAATTACGGATCAAAGAGGAAGACATTCCTAAGACGAGGTTCGGGAATTACGATTTTACCGATTGGACTTACAAACGCCCCATGGGTATTCATGAGCTTGATGAATGGGGTGTTCCGCGAATACCTGGACAAGTTTGTTCAAGTATTCATTGATGACATATTGATAAATTCTTGAATGATGGAAGAACATGATGAACATTTGCGCTTGGTACTATGGTGTTTACAAGAGAACTAATTATACGGGAAACTATCAAAATGATCTTTTTATCAATCAAGGATTCATTATTTGGGGCATGTTATCTTCGATGAAGGTATCGTTGTGGATCCAACAAAGGTAGAGGCTATTATGGAATGTCCTGCACCGAAGAACGTACCAGAAGTACGTAGCTTTATGTGTTTAGTGGGATATTATCGATGGTTCGTCGAAGGTTTTTTGAAGATATCAAATCCGATCATGGAGTTGCAGAAGAAAAACAAGAAGTTTGTATGGACTGAGAAATGCACAGAAGCATTTCGAAGGCTCAAGGAGTTTCTGATGACAACGCCGATACTAAAAGTCCCCAACATGGACGAGGACTTCCTAGTATGCACAGACACATCCAAGGAAGGCTTTGGCAGAGTATTGATGCAAGAGAGTCGAGTGATCGCTTACATATCAAGGAAATTAAGGAAGCATGAGGAGAATTACGCGACGCATGATCTAGAGTTATTGGCCATTTTGTATTCCCTTAGAGTGTGGAGGAACTACCTGATTGGATGGAAATTCAAACTAAAAATAGACCACTGTGGTTTGCAACACATTTTTACTCAAAGTGACTTGAACGCACAACATAGGCATTGGTAAGAATTGCTTAGCGAATACAATTTTGAGATTACCTAAATAAAAGGAATGATGAACAGAATGACAAATGCATTGATTCAAAGACCATGCATATTTCTGGTGATACCTCTTCAGACGAATCTTCGAGAAAATATTCTAACTTTACAGTGCGACGATGACTGGTATAAGGAGGTTAAGAAAAATATTGTCCAAGACACCATGTTGGTACCAAAGTTTGAGGGATTTACATTCAACAATGACAAATTAATAAGGTATAATAACTGGATTTACATACCACCTAACGATGATTTGAAAAGTTTGATCTTAAACGAAGCTCATAGAGCAGTGTACATGGATCATCCAGGAGTCACAAAGACGAGGGCAGACCTTAAGCCCTTATTCTTCTAGAAAGGAATGAAGGCAGACATAGTTAGGTATGTGTCGAGGTCTCTAGAATGTCAACAAGTGAAGGATGAACACATACATCCAGCTGGATTACTACAACCACACGCTATTCCAGAATTAAAATGGGAGGTCTTTTCGATGGATTTTATTGTGGGATTTCTGTTGAAGGCAAGGAGGCACGACTCGATTTTCATGGTAGTTGAAACTATGACGAAGAGTGCACATTTTATTCCTGTGCATATGACATACCAGGTTCCAGACATAGCTATATTTTTTATCAGCGAGATTGTGAGATTGCATGGCATGCCTAAAAGGATCATATCCGATTGAGGATCAATGTTTACAGGACGATTTTGGACTAGTTTCCAAGAGGCCTTGGGAACCCAACTTAACTTTAGTACAACTTATCTCCATGATATAGAGGGGCAGACAGAAAGAACAAACCAAATCTTGGAATATATGTTTCATATATACGTGATGGACCAACAAAAGTGTTGGGAAGAGTTCTTTCCACTAGTAAAGTTTGCGTACAACAACAACTATCAAAGAACCATTAAGATGGCACCATTTGAGTTTCTTTACGGGCAAACGTGTTGGACGTCTTTGAGCTGTAATCAAATTGAGGATAGGGTCCTAGTAGGACCAGAAGCGATCCAAGAAATGGAAGAAAAAATACAAACAATTAGACAAATGATTAAAGAAGCGCAAAATCGACAGAAGAGTTATGTCGATGCGCATCGCGTTGACTGTACTTATGAAGTTGGTGATCGAGTCTTCTTGCGGGTGAAACCGCACAAGAGTTTGATCAAGTTGGGAAAGGGTGCTAAACTCTCTCCTAGGTTTGTGGGATCTTTCAAAGTTGTGGAAAAGAAAGGGCCCATGGCTTATCGGCTAGCCTTGCCTATTTTTTTGAGGCGTATGCACAATGTTTTTCATGTATCTGTTTTGAGACATTATGTTAGTGATCCTACACATGGAATTGACTTGAGTTCCTTGCAGGTGTCAGATGAGGGTGCACTCACGACGGAGCCAATATTCATTCTGGACCATCGCATTCGACAGCTACGACATCGAACAATCGATCAGGTCAAGTTCCAGTGGGACAATTATAGTCCACACTCGGCTACTTGGGAGGACACATATGATATGCTCCAACAATTTCCATATTTATTTGATAGTTATAAATTTATATCTTGTCATATGCTTTATTTACTTCATATATATACTATGAAACTTCGAGATGAAGTTTAAAACAAGAGGGGGTGTATGTGACATCCCTCTCTTGTGAGCACATGTTATTGACTTATTATTTGAGGACACTTGCATGGAAGTGATCCGGTTTTAGTATATGCTTGTTTATTCGTTTATGGATTCTTATGATCATGTTGATGGATTATGATGTTATGTTATTCGATATCTATGTATTGATAGATGTTATTGATGAGTTTCCCCTAAGTGTGCAGGACACTTGACAAATTGAGGATGTCGATGGCATCAATGGACCTCCTTGGACTCTGAATCGAGTCACGAAATGGATTTTATTGGTTTGAGTATTTTATTTATGAATATGTGACATATGATCGGGTATATTATGATGTTGTTTATGGATCATTGAAAATGTTTCATCGATGGATGCAGGATTACAATTTCTTGCTAGTCAGACTCACATAAGGAGTAAAGGGCCCATGCACAACAACCAAATATTGAGGGAGAGGTGTGGCAGTAGCCTTGTCACAGCTTACTAGCACTCCCGCCGTGGCTCAAATTGTGGGTTAACGATTACCTAGTTCAAGATACCCACGATGTCGTGAGGGAATATTGAGACAGTCGCTCACGAAGATTTTAAGGGGCGCACAATAAGGCAGGGTCCTTATTCCTTAGAGGCCCTTAGTCTCTCACAAGGTTGCTCGAATGGAGTGTTGACTCCTACGGTTGGACAAATACCAAAACCAGTCAAAGGAGAGTGGCACCCTTGGAGCACGTAGTGCATCTTGAAGGGCATATCGCGTAATTAAAATTTGAATCAAAGGCAAGTGGAACCCTTGGAGCACAAAGTGTGTCTTGAAGGGCATGTTGCGGGGTTTTTTTTTATTTTTAAATGAGTTAATGAATCTAGGTGGCCTAGAAAACTTGAGCGAATATTAACCCTTATAAAATCTTGAGCACCTGCCGAATTAATTGATTGATTAATTAATTAACTAAAGAATAATGTTATTAAGCATAATCCATAAGGGTCTAGGTGTTTACAAATAAATATTTAACTAAGACTAAGTCTAAGTGAGTGAGAGGACTAAAAAACTAAATTTTTAAATTAAATAATGAGGGGATGAAATAAATTAGATTAAGAATCAATGAAAATAAAAATAAATCCAAAGATGTGTTTAATACACTTGTGCAAGTGAATACCAAATTAGAATTTAAATTGAGAAAGGAATAAAGCATAAAATATGTGTAAACATAGAAAGGTATCTAGAGTCTACTCTAACTAGAGAACATTCCTACTTTAACTTAACTCCATTTTAGAAAGGCATCAGTCATAAATGGGAAATAAAGGGAATAAAGGGACAACTAGGAGTGATTTTAGGAGTGCTTTTAAGATGGGTGAAAGAAAATGACTTTTAATTAAATTAAATGAGATATTTATTGGTGCAACTAAGGGAATGGGTGACAAGTGTATGGGGAGAATAATTCCTAATCAATTTTTTAAAAAATGAATTAAATGTGCAAATGGAAAGTGGTCACTAAGGAAATTATATAAAACAAATGGATGAGAGAAGGAATGAGAGAGACTAGTTATGAGTAAGGTTATGTTGCAAAAATTCTGACTGGTTTTACTTGTGAGAGTTGGGATACCCAGCTCGAGAGAGAGATTGGTGGCTCTACCTTGCAAGGGAAGCTGAGAGCTAGAGGATTATGGTTTTGTTTGTGCGTGTCCCCTTTGTGGCTCAGGGCAATAAGAAAGAAGACGAGTACCCCTAGGGTTGGTTGGGAGGTACCGGTGAAGTATTCATAGTTAGCAGGCGGGGATCTGGACAGAGCGCAAGTGCGGAAGAACGTCTTTGACTTTGTTGCCTTTGGTTACGGTATTCCTCACTAAATTTTGTAATTGCAATAAGTTAATTTGGATACATGGTTTTAGAATTTGTGTAATCCATAAGGGGTTCTTGATATAACATTGATGAAATAGTTTTTTTTTTTTTTTTAATTNATCTTAGAGCTCTTAAGTTATTGGCTAGAGTCTATTGTCCGCAGCATTGTTCGTAAGCTCTGTTCACTTAATTTTGACCTTCCAACACACAAAAAACATTTCATGGATTGCCAACATATCATATCTTGAAAATAATGGTGCCTTCACTTAGATCTATAACTTCCATGAAAGTTTATGTTTCAAATGACTGGTAGCAGTATCTGATTTGAACTTGCAAGTGATTTCCTAGTACATATATTGTTAACAATGCATTTATTTGTGGTATATTCTAGAATTTGTCTTTTCCTCATCGGAGGGACCCTTTTCAAATGCATTTTCTACATGGAATAATTACCCTACCCTACCTCCATGAGATCGAATTTATTATAAGCTAGATTTTCCCTTACAACGACAATTCTCTGCGTTTTTCCTAGTGCTTTTGCCCAACTACCTTCATCTTGAATTTTAAGAGTTCTGATCTAGATTTGTTCGTGTTTTTTCACCTTGTAGTTACACAACGACTGGTCTTTTGCTCAATGGAGTTTCTTATCTTCATCTCTTCTTATCTCGTTTTGCACATTTTTCCCATCCATGTATATCCCCAAGCATTTCTTTTCCCTTAGTGATTTTTAAAGGCGATTAATCCCTGCATTTTTTCTTTACCCTCAGTGATTTTAGGCTTACGATTTGCCCATAAATCCTTAAATATACTTGCGTTCAACTCTGGAATAACCTATGCAATTTGCTTACGTAGTACCCAACATTTCATTTTTTTTTCTCTCGGCAATCTGTAAAATGTGTACCTTCTAAGATTTATTTCTCTTAGCGATTTTATAAAGGTATATCTCTTATGTTTTTCCTTGATCCCCTCTGCATTTTTACTATCATCACTTTCCCAACTATTTATCTTTTACTCTCTACGTTTTCAGTTGGAATGATTCCAAACACAACGATCAATTTATTTCCTAGTGATTTTCTTTTACTCTGTGTTTCTGGTTGGGAGGATTGCAACACTGCGATCAATTTATTGCTCGACAACTGTCTTTAATCCTGCGATTTTCACCTTAATGGTGGTGGTTAGATTCTATGCTTATTCCCTTGGCTCCTTTTCCTTCCTTCAAACTTTCCTTGTTCCTTTCCCTTTTTGAACTTCACCGTATAAATCTCAAGGTAAATATCTCAAGTGAGGGTTCCAAACTTTGATTCTGTTGATGCCCCTTTTTAGTGGAAGACTTGTCATCCTTGATAAATTATTTCGGATTTTTAGGCTCGCTTGAGTTCTGATATAATGCAGTCAACGATTTGGTTAATGACTCATGACCTTTACCTACCCTAAGTTTAGTTAGTAAAACCTTTTGTGAAATAACCCTTAGTATTACCGTCCTCAAGATACGAGATCAAGTTTTATCCCAAGTCTAAGTGTCTCAACATAAATCAACAAGTTTACTTTTATTATTTTATTTGGGCTAGGCGATAAAGAGTTATAGTAGAAATAAATCACCTCTACTAATTTATAATTTAGACATTTCCAAGACAAGAATGAATAGAGTAATTAGAAAGAGAGGATCTATATGTTTAGAACTTAACTACATTTATATGTCTATCTCATTAAATTTTATCATAGATCAATATGTGCACAATATTAAGATATCTTCAAAAATGGAAAAATGGATGGAGAATTGGAGAATTGTTGGACTCATGGATATGTAGCTACTCATTTCAGTTTCGAATTGATTGATTAAGTGTTTATAATCTCTTGCACCATTGAAAATAATGTGATTACCCTTGCGCACCTTGAATAAGGTTGATGTGTGATTGCTTTGTAAATATTCTTTTGTGACCTGAATTTAATAGATTAGACTTCTTTGTGATTCAAATTTGATTGATAATTCATTTGTGCCATTATATAAATGCGAGGTATGAATGGTCATGTGTGTAGTTACTTCTTACGCCACTAAATATTAATGAATACATGATTGAGCGGATGAATTCCCTTACACCCTGGAAGGAATGTTGATTTACGTCTAATTCAATAATTAGATCATGCGTGCGCCTTGAAAATAATGTGGATGTTTTGTTCAATTTAGTAATTGATTAATCACACGCCTTGCAGTAAAGTAGATGTCTACTTTTGTGCCTTGAAAATAAAATAAAGTTGAATGCATTGTGCCTTAACTTATGTCATTTCCTGATTGATTTAGTAATTAAATTCTCTTGCACCATGGAATTTATGTGATGTGTGATTGGTTATTAGAACACTATTGCGTCATTGATTATCGTTGGTGTTGTTGATATAGCTAGTTGGTTTTTGGAATCGATTGTGTTAGTGGGATGTAGACACCTCCTTGTTCCTTAGAACAGTCGCCAAACCTGAGACCTTAAATGGTCAAAATCAATTGGATGAACCCTGGGCTTGAGCGTTGCTTATGTGTCTTGGAGGTCCTAACCTTGCAGGCTAGGTTGGGCGGGCAGTTTCTTTGTGTTATCTTGTGATGAGTTGATCTTGCATTGCCATTTATGTTACTTGTTGATTTGTGTCATTATCTAATACGATGATGTGTTAATTATGTGTTGTTACTAATTTTGTTGATGCATTGGTTATTTCATTATGGATTATGACGATGAGTCATTTGTAATGCTTTTATTATGATGTCATTGATTAGGCGATGTTGTGATATATGTGTTGATGTTAATTTCTCAATGCTTAAAAAAAATTACCTTTTGTGCTTCACTTTCCTAGTCGTAACAGAGGGGTCATTACAATCATCTATTATATTATATTTCATTTGTGGAGAATTCTTTGATTGATTGACAATCAATTGTTGTTTACTGCTTTATATTCCACTTGGCCTTAGTTTTTCTCTTTCTTTGTCCACATTTTCCTTTTCTTTTTCCAAATTGTATTTTGTTTTTGTTTATTTGTTTATTCTCTTGTATGCACAACATTATCTTACGAGATATTGTTTTCTTCATTTTCTTCAAATATATACATGGATGACTCGCATTCATCCATCTGTATAGATTCAAGAATTTATTCTTGAATATAATAAACCTCTTGATTAAAATCTTGATATTCAAAATCATCTTCTAGTATTACAACATTTGGATTCGTTGATATTGACTCTCTATGTCTATATTCATCAGTGGTACCATCACTTATGGTCCTTTGTTCTTGAATTTTATTTCTTCTTTTCTTAGACATTCTTGGATTAGAAATACAATTTTCATTTCTCCTCAATCTTGTTATTTCATTTTTCATTTGTCGAATGGTCTGACTCATCTGAGTTATTTACATTCTCTATCTATTTTCTTGTGTTGCACTAGGATCATTCTCTATATTTGGGATACTTCCTTTGAAAAAACCTCCTCCAACTCCTTGATTTTCAGTATGACGTGTTTTCTGATATTCATTTCTCCTTGAAGTTGAAGCTTCTTGATTTGAAATGGTCAAATTATCTATTAGCATTGAAAGTCACACTTTGACTGCTAAAGTGTAATCTCAACACCCATCAATAGGTTTTAAGGTAAACTTTATGATAAGATGTCAAATGGATCAAAACTCAGTCAAAACAGCGAAAAATCACAGAAAGTTCCAGATAAAATCCATCAACAAATGAAGTCTTGGCAAACTTAGATCGGGGTTTGAAAGAGTAAAATGGATAGATGGAAGACTTTAGTGAGGAAAATGAAATATGTCTACTACTCACATCATGCAATACTAGCATACATATGACGAAAACCTTTTGATATAAGAACTTCTTTTAATCAAAAGATAAACTATGATAAAATTATAACATCACAACAAAACCTTCATTGTAATACACATACAATAAATCAAGTGAATCATTCAAATGAAAGTAGAATCAGAGTAATATAGAAAAAATATGATAGGAAAGGAATTGATTTCTATTAATAAAAAAGTCTCAGGTCTGATAGACAAACTCCAGAGATGGCTCAGTAACTTCACAATTTCAAAAATATGAGTCTCATTACAATCCTTCAAACCCTTCAATGATTTCCAATGTCTATCGTATAGCCCAGGTTGTCAATGACAACTTTACAATTTGAATTCCCCCTCTTGCAGAGGATTCCCACACTTGAAGGTGGAGTAACTACAATTGTTCAACAAAAATAACAAAGTGTCAAAAACTAGGCTAATGCTGGTAACCTCCTTAACATCTTTAATATGATTGATGACGTGTACTTTGAGCACATCTCCCTTTTTCAGGTGTCCCTCCAACCTTCAAATGATCTTCCAACATCTATCATATACTCATCTACCCATATGGAAACCGTTGATTCATCCAAAACCTCTAGAGAAAGAGTTTGCAGCGCCAACCTGTATCATCTAGTTCGCAGCGCCAAGCTGGAGGATGCTTTGCACACTTGGAGAAAACAATTAATTTTTTTTTTTCATAACAAGAATCCCTGGATATTGGTTTAAAAATTGGCTCTGAAAACAAGGATATCTCCAATTGCATGACCCATATGTGCAATGATGGCTATAAATCTAAGATATATTTTTCAAAGCAATGTGAACTCTCCTAGTGAGTTGGCAGCGTACATATCAGACTGGATTTGACATTTTAACGAGCAAAAGTGACAAAAGGATGGGTCAACATACATCATGGAGAAAGTGAAATGTCAGGGTGATGATGAAGAATTTTTAAAATATGTGACTCAATGACTCTTCAAACTGAAACCAAACTAATCATAACTTATTCATACCAAAAAAAATGAAAAATGGCTATGGAAAAGGGACATAAACCTATTTAACCTAAAGTAAAACTATGACTCAAAATCAAACTAAATATTTTCTTAACCCTTAAAAATCTACATGATAACATTGTCCATTTGTCTTTGGACTCTTCCAAGGATGATGTGAGGGTCAACATCTGTTTCCAACACAATCTCTTCCATTTATTTATCCTTTTCCATTTCTTCACATAAAATTTAATTTGGGAAGCTATGATAGAAAAATTTACATTAGAAGGAATCACATTATCTTATAACACCCAAGCATCACATGAGCATTAGGCTTTTGTTCCTCTGGAATTTTATTCAATGTATTATGAAATCTTAGATTAAAATCTTAACTTTTTCATTCTTTTTCAAACATATTTGAGTAAATTGTGTGAGAAGAGTATGATATTCCACCGGGGGAGCATACATACTCAAAAACATAGTTTTGAGATCATCAAATAATCCAATTTATCTTGTAGGTATGTATACAATTCGTATGCTTGACTAGTTAATGTATGAAGAAACAATCTCACCATTACATCATCATATTATATTAGGTGAAAATCACACATTTCCAAGAATAAATCTATATGTCTTTTGGGATCTATTGCTCCATCCCCTCATAATATTGGCAATGTTCCTTGCAGGAGAGTTGGAAGCTGATGTTGTTCTCCTTGAAGTTGAAGACGACAATCTATAATCCTTCTTCTTGGATTATTTGTTTTCACACCTTTCTTCACGTCTTTCTTCTATCATCCATGACTGGAAATTTTTCTTTTTCTTCAAAGGAAACTTCTTTAATTTCTGGAATATGAAACTGTCTACTTCTGCTTCTAGTTATTGGTCCCTTATATCCTTCTAGTTTAAGTTTCTATTTTGTTCTTGGACTCTTTGAATTTGTCTTTCTTCTCTTCTTTGGATTCTAATAATTTCTCTTTCTTCTTCTTCGACTAGAGTTTTCCAGTATCTTTCCAATTCTTCTTGATTTTGTGTTGTTGTCAACACGATATTATACAATTGATACAAAATAATTCTTTGGTTTCCCAATCCAATTTCTAACTGGGGTTGTTCAGGTTGAGGCCAAGTCATAACGAAATTTGGTCTAAGACCAAATTTTTATGTTTGATGTTTCCATTATGGTTGCCAAAAATTTTGACGTTTGAATCTATTAAGAAAAAAATGAAAACCTCAAGAGGATATGAATCCCTCTTCATTTTTATAGAGGTGGTAATCCTCTGTAAATTCTTCATAATATTTTCCTTTAAATGTCAGTAAAATAATGTACTAGAGGATCTTGCTTTAGAGCAAAACCCAAAACTTTATCACTCAAAAAAAAATTAAATGACATAAAATATAGGAGTTCCTGAGAAATGGACCAGGAACCTTAAACATCACATTTGCTAGTAATGAAAAAAATTCAAAAAATAACAGAAACTCTCACATCCATCACAATTTTAGATATTTTTTATCGCATTTGGAAATAAAAAGAAATATTGTCCAACATATGAGAAAACTTTGAAATAGTATTACTTATAAAGATCAAAAATAGAATTTGATAAGTCGACTTCAAATATCTTATACTCAAAATCGGAGTTATAAAACACCATCAAAATCAACCCTTAAATAGTTCTCTGGGATTTATCAAAATAATAAAGTATTTTATAGTCTTAGTAATTTAAAGGCGTTTGTCCATAAATGGACTATGATTGGGACTCTTGTGGGCCATAAAAATATATATAATAAAGATGAAGAATAAAATGTGGATCTGGGACAGTGCACGAATCGCAAGATATGCACATAATATAGAAAGAATTTACAAGAATTCGGTTATATTTTTCTATCGAAAGAATAAATACAACTGGATGAATCCTGAAAAGGAAATAAGGAATGTGATTAATATGGACTTTCTATGATGGAATCTCTCTCTGTTATTTGTTGCTCATTGTGTCTTTTATGCTATTCTTTGTTTTGGTTGGTTGGTTAGTTTTAAGAGTTCTCAACTGATCTTCTTTGATTATTTTTAACAAGTCCCTTTTTAACCATTCTTCAATATAATCCTTGATTGGGGTGACATTAATCTCTTGTCCAATCCTTATATCAAATAAAGTACTTTACATCTCCCTTAAATAAAATGATATTTGATGTAATGAAGATTCAATATAACCATTTTTGTTTGAATAACTAACCAACCAATTATCAATTTCATTTTCATTATGTTCTTTTATGCCATTAAACTTTTCCGCGGACAAGATTTTGAGTATTTCCACGTGTTCCTCAAATTAATCCCATGTAAGAAATGAAGAGTTTAGAATTAAGTGAGGATGTTGTACTTCTTCGGTGTTTCCAACTAAAAAAAATTTAGTCAATTTTTGATACAAAGTCTCCCTTTTATAAATTACTTCATTACATTCTTCCAGCAGTTCCTTTAAAGTTTTTATTTTCTTAATCCAGCATGCTTTAAGTTTCTTTACCTCGACTTGAGAAGGGAAATTTTCTTCCTTTATTTTCAACTCAGCCATGTTCATGACCTTCAAAGAGAAATTAGTGACAACATCCTTGTAAAACCCTTCTTCATTCTCATAATCATCCTGGAGATAAGCTTAGAAACTATGCAATTTTGAACCAAAAGTCTTAATAATATTACTGATATCCTAGGCTTCAAGGACAAGAGACATCTTATTTTCGATGTTTTCCTCAATGAATTTTCTTACTGCAACAAGTAAATAGGGTGTTCCTCTCCATTTAGAATTGGATTCAAGAATTCGTCGACATTCATCATGGCTTGGACAAAAGAAAGTGGTCTTGAAAATATTGGAGGTGGAATTAAAGCATTTTCCAATTCTTTGACATTAATTTTTATTCTTTCATTTTCTGCTTACATGTCGTCAATTGATATATCTAATGCATTTCCAATGACCATATGTATTTTTGAAATTTTGGATGTTGAAACCCCTTTTAAATCCATTATTGAATCTTTTACCCTTTTCCTCTTGAATTTACACTTTCAAGAACTAGATTTTTTAGTTCCTTATCAAATGATGAATTATGCAGGGTCAATCACTCCTCTTCATCAAAAGTGGTTTCTTAGACAATTATCTCCTTTTCTAGTAGAGTTCTTCGCTCTACTTCTTGGAATTCAATGTTTTCTATATCAACATCAAGGTCCATGTCTTGCAAAAGGATATAATCCCCAGGTATGCATTGCTCTGTCTCTTCATGGTTTTTATAATTTTTTCTCTTTAAAACTGGTAGTTTGTGGGTTGATTCAATATTTTTTTTACCATGATCAGGATCATCGTCACCCCCTAAATTATTGATTAAAGAATTGTGTTTGTCTTGGGAAATTCTTTGGGTATGTTGTTTTGGAGTGCTATCTCTTTGAGATGAACTTTGAGATTTAGAACCCTTTTCACCTGTGACCTTTCCATGTTGTTTATATTCCTTGTTTATACTTATAATAGTTTCAAGGTCCTGAATTAATTTTTCATGATAATTATTTTCTTCGTCTCCTCCTCCTCATATATGTATGTGTTAATATATGAGACATTAAAACCAATGGAAATTATATGATTCATAAAAAAATATTGTGGATCAAACCATTTCACATAGTCGATGACCTTTAGCTTATATGGCTCAAATTGAATAGTGAATTGATCAATCTTTGAGGCATTCTTAACCACAATCTCACCGATCTTCAATGGTAATTGAATAAACTATTTTGTCTTTCTTTGACCAAAGAAACACTCAAAATATGTACTCTCTGCAAAGTTCTATTATGAACATTTTATC
>JASDQU010752814.1:11629-23262 GCA_032191745.1 Picea mariana | reverse complement strand
TGAAGAAGGATTCAATACAACATATTCAAGTGCTTCAAAAATTAGAGTGATACATACCATGATAACCTGAATCATTACCTCATGGAGCAAGACTCATCGCTACTTCAGGACCAGGTTGGTGGGATGTATACTGCTGCTGGTGACAAGTGGACTGCACTAAAGAAAAGAGGGGCCCTATAGGGCCATGCTCTAGTCGTCTGGATCTCGGTACTCCATGTCTAGGACATGTGGGCCTTGTTATCACACAATCTATACTTGCCCAAAGCCCCAGGCAAGTGGATGCAATATTGGCATAACAGGGGGTGACCTATCACTGACACCTTAACATGAAACCCCTTTCTATTTAGGGATATATCAAGATGTACCCCAGGGGAGACGTCCCCATTGACCTAAAGGGATGATAACTAAGGTAAGGATGCAAGAAAATACCCCTTTCACTGGTCACTCAATTCAGAAGGTTCTTATGGTCTTTAAGGGATGAAGAAAATGGTAAAATGAAGTGTACTTTCCTAGAACAAGACAACAAGAAAATATAGAAGCTTGCAAGTAAAAAGATACGATGTTAGTACTTCTTAAGACCATAAACCTTCAAGAAGTAAGCTAGCTGATATGAATTTGAAACAATACAACAATTTATAACAACAATTAATATTTTAACACCCACAAGAGTTATGACTTGAAAATGCTTGAAAATGACAAGAAGAAATAGCTTTGACTTAGAAGAATGATAAAAGTTTGTCACAAACAAGTTTGGCAACGTCTAGCTAGCATAATAAGTCAATTTTGTAGAAAATTTTATGCAATTAGATGGCTGTAGCAATATTTTGCAACAACAACAAATTATAATGGTCAAAAGTGCAAGAAAACACCATACAAAGTTAGCACTTATATAGTAGATTGACTAGCAATTGTTACAATTAGATTTTGAATGAGTTAAGTGCAAGTTATGTAGGCAAATGTGTCCAATCAATGTATGTTGGTATGGCTGTAGCAAAAATTTGCAACAACAACTAGTTAACTAAGGAGTTAGTGTAGTTTAGGGTTAGAAAATGTTAGTAAAATCTTAGAGGAAGAAGGTTTGAGTGTTTGTTTGATCAATCAATTCACTAAAGCAACTGGACTAGTGCCTTTAAGGTTAATGGAGTCTAGAGGTGACGATTTTCTCTTGGAATCAATGAAAAAATGATTGTATTTGTCTAAGGAGAAGGGATGAATGGATGAGGTGTTGGTAACCCAAGGCCTCAAGAATCCAAATTCTAGGGGCAAATTTGCTAGAGAGTAAGGGGTATTAGGCGCTAGCTAATATGCCTTCCTTGGACTATTAAAAGGTATTAAGAGCAACAATAAATAGACAATGGATTATAAAGAGCTAGCATTAAGGGATTTAGAAGTTTATCTAAGTCAAATCACTTTGGAAAATGTCCAGAAAATGAAGAAGAAAGAAGTAGTAATTTAAGTTCTTTACTCCTGGGTGTTATGGAATAATTACCTTATGGACAGGTGAATATCCCCCTGGATTATAAACCCCTAATACCAAGACAGAAAGATACAAATGGACACTAACATCCCTTTGAGATTTATTTAACTAGTCAAATAGAGAGAAGGAGAAGAAGGTGATCATACCTATTTACGGTTTTTGTCCTCGTTGCTCCAATTCGAGCTTGATGTCAAAACTCTTCCACACAGCTTGATAACTGCAAAATCACAGACAATAAAGATAAACAAGGAAACTCCTACTCTACCATATTGGATTAAAAAAATTCATCTATAATAGACAAGCATATGTAAGATACACAATCTAGAAGGGAATACACCAAGTATATTGATGAGAACTTGAAAGAGAAACTTACAATCATGGATGGTGTTGAAACAACTTCTCCAAATCCTCTTCGTCCAACCCCTTGCTTGAAACATCCACGATCAAAATAACAATTCTTTTGCTGATTATTTTCCTCCTCGTTCACCATGAGAATGCCTCCATTTATAGGATTTGGGAGGCCCCAACCACCTTGGTTATATTTGGGATTAGTTGAGGGTATGAATACATTAGTTGTGGCATCTCCCTTAGATGCAGCCTAAGGGTTAGACTCGATCCAAACCAACTCGAATCATCCCTAGCTATCCTTAGAGAAAAGGGGGATTTATTCCCATGATTTTCTCAACCAATCGACACTCCTTTACAACGAGAAACGAAGTGCTACAACACTCCCTGCTAGATAGACAGAGAGAATTAGCACTCCTTGCATATGAGTAGGGGAGAGTTGATATTCCAAAAATTTGTCAAGATGACTAATTCTAAAGGATGTATCAAGTGTTTCCATGGTGTCATTCGCAGTGCGACACATGCAGAACGAAAAATGCGACATTTACGACACTTGTGACAAAAAGAGTGACACTTGCGACAATGAGAATGTGACATTATCGAAGTGAGGAGTTTTGACGTGTAACACTAGGGTTTTTCAAGCAATAAATTTCATAATATTTAACATTAATAAACAAATATACCATAACATTCACAATAAAATGAAGAATTGTAGATTTACTTACTTCACCAAGAATAATCAAACAATAAATCCCTAGATTGCCAAGTAAATTCACCAAGAAATGATCCAAGTTGCAAATTTTAGCTTCCAAGACAAGTGCACCTCCCAATTTGAGCCAATAACTCCCAAAAAGGGCTCAAATTTTAGACCACACTACTTGTGTGATGAGTGATGATGAAAAAATGAGAGTAATTTCTCTCTATTTATACAATTTCAATGACCTTTAATTAAAATTAGGTCATAAAAGGCTGACCTGGCCAGATTACATCAAAAATCCAATTTTTACATAATTGAAGGTAATTAAACCCTAAGATCATTTCCAAGGGTGATGTTGAGCCCCTAGGGTGGAGTGTTGGCCCTCACATGCAAAAGGTTTGGCCTCTAAAGGCCCTGTATGATGCCACACATGCCAACCAACACATAACTTCCCTTATAAATGCACACCCAAGCTTTGGATGACAACTCGAGTCAAAATAATGGCATCATGGGATCTCAAGGGTCAACGTCTAGGTGGAAGGGAAAGATCCCCCTGGGTCTAAGTCTACCCGAGTGTCTCAAGGGAAATGTCCTTCTTTATTCCTGGTGAAAGTCTCTGGTGTCTCTCTGCCCCTGGTTGGGGTCACAACATCCATCTGTTGGGATTTCATCCCCATGAACATCCGAGCTAATCATTCCTCCATATGAACCTGTCCACTGGGAAAATTCCTGAAACAACAACAAGTACGCCCTCTAGGGGTTCATAAGTCACAAGGATTATAACAATGTCAATCACATCTAATAATAAAATTACCCAAACATGTGCATCAAGCCTCCCCTTTACCCAAACAAATGTTCAAAGACGTTATGCAGTTTAACAAGTTAGGTTTGGAGAAGGTATCAGGGTGTCCTATTGGGCTAATCCTCCTTAAGTTTAGGGTGTTTCCAAGGTGAGAGCAAATCTAGGTCATGTAAGTGTGTGTGAGGTGGCATGGGGTAAGTGTTTGGGAATGGGGTGCGATGATAACATGGAAATGTAATCTTACCTATGGGTGCCTCTGTGGAGGGTGAGATGCACCTTGTCATATATGCCATTCTTTCCTAGCCCATTCAATGCCTTTTATTCTTAGCTTTATTGCATTTTATATTTTTATTTTATGCTTCAAGGGAAGAGTTGATGGACACTGTCCTAGCTTGGGAACCAGAGGTGACATTGTTACGCACAAGCATTTCCCGGAGATGAGAAGGATGGCTCATGATGAGACCCCCTTTCTCTTGGATATGCCACCAAGAGCCACTACCCTGGTTTGGTGACTAGATAGATGGTAGTGTCAGACCTCTACATACCCATGGTCATAATAGGTCGGCTCATGATGAGACCTCACATCCTCCAACTAATACCTTGAGCGTTTATTTATCGTACAGGTTCCTTTTCTTATTGAGAATCCTTTTACTTCTTTCTCGGGAATCACTGGGTGAAGCATCTCAAAGGTTTCATTTTGGATTTTAACTCTTTCCAACTACTTTTAGCCCATTCTTACCAGAAGGAAAGGTACAACCCTTTCTAGTGTGGCAAACCCAATGCCTGAACAAAGGTAGGGGAAAATGAGAGGAGAAAGCATGGAAAGTGGTACGTATAGAGGGAATGGACGATGAAATTTCATAAACCCACCTAGTGGAAACCCGTCCTAAAGGGAGATCAACTTACTAGGACATCATGTCACCCTTCCAGATATGAACAAGTTAAAGAGCATAATTTCCAAGAAATCGTTATGAAATGAAGGAGAATTCAGTGCAACATATTCAAGTGCTTCAATAATTAGAGTGACACATACCATGATACCCAGACTCATTACCTCATGGAGCAAGACTTAAAGCTACTTCAGGACCAGGCTGGTGGGATGGATACTACTGTTGATGATAGATGGGATGCACTGAAGAAAAAAGGGGCCCTCCGGGGCCATTCTGGCTCTCAACAATCCATGTTTAGGACCTATGGGCCTCAAGACATGGTATCCTTAGCTATCCCTAGGATAAGGGATAACATGCCTCTAGATGTGATCTCCTTAGTTATCCTTAGGCTAGGGGATAACACATTGAATATTTTTCATTCTCAAGGCGTGGAGTTACTTCTTCTCTCTATTCTTATTATATTTGTGGAATTTGGTTCATAACACCATGTCATTGGTCAAATTTCTAACTTAATTCTTGGACAAGATTTTATGGTTAAGTATGTTGACCTAGGAATCCCTATAGTCAATTTTCATATCAACAACATTCCCATTATAAACACCTTAATTGACTTAGGAGTTGCCATCAATGTCATGACTAAGGAAACCATGGAAATACTTCAACCACCTAATTTACATCAAAATATTATACTCCTTCAACTGGCTGATCGATCTACTATAAATCCAGAAGGGATATTATAACATGTAGTGGTTTCCATTGATTATTGGGTATACCCCACAAATTTCATGATGTTGCAACCAAATTCTAACCTTGGGGGCTACCCATTGATTTTGGGAAAACCATGGTTGGCTACTATAGATGCTTACATTCGTTGTAGATCTAGCAATATGACCATATCTCATAGAAATTACACTAAGAAACTCACTTTATATTCTCTTACCAAGCCCTACGTAGATCAAGAGATGTCTATTTGGGTAGAAAATGAGTATAGAAATGATGAAATTATGTAGCCACTGCTCACACTAGAACAATCTATAACTTTTAATGATAAGATTGAAGATAATCTGATTATAAATTTCATATCCAATCCCTGCTCGTTTCAACATTCAATTTTTCCATCCTTTAGTCATATCTTGGACAAGAACCCTTAATAAAACTATTCATTATCTGCTCTATCATTGTAATTCAATTCCGTGCCTTCTTCTTTATATGCCATATTAGAATATCATAGTACACCAATGGTAATTAGCCTAGGAAAGACACTAAACATCAATCATAGGTTAGAGACCTCTTTGAAAGACCAATTGATTAAGTTACTACACAAAAATAGTAGTGCATTCACATGGGAGTACACCAATATGAAAGACATTCATCATGATATTTTTACTCACCATATTTATATAAAAAATGAATATCGAACTATTTGGCAACCTTAGTGATGAATGGGCCCTATTGTAAAAGAGATAGTGAAGAAGAGGTACAAAATTTGTTGAATGMAAATTTTATCTATCCTATCTTAGATAGTCAATGGGTCTCACCACTCGTAATAGTACCCAAGAAAAATGGTAAGTGRTGTATTTGTGTTGACTACAAGGAATTATATAAAKCCACTTTAAATAAAATTTCCCYCTTCATTTAATCAATCAATTCCTTGACACATTGGTAGCTTAGAAATTATTTTCCTTCATTGACAATTTTAGTGGATACAATCAAATTTAGATTTCCCCTGAGGATCAGGACAAGACTACCTTTACCTACCCATGGGTAACTTATTCTTATCAAGTCTTTCCCTTTGGTCTTTGAAATGCCTCTTATTTTTTCCAGTGGGTTGTTCTTGGTATCTTTTCAAATTTGATTCATGCTTGTGTAGAGGTTTACATGGATGCTTTTACTGTGTGTGTTAAAACTTTTAAGGAAGTCGTGGATAACTTGGAGAAATTTCTCGTACAATGCCAAGAAACAAATATTTCTCTTAATCATGAGAAGTGCCACATGCTACTAACACAAGTAATTGTACTTCACCATCATATCCCTTCTTTATGTATTAATGTAGATCCAACAAAAGTAGAGGTAATTTCAAATCTTCCTATTCCCAAATCTCAAAAAGATGTTTGTAGCTTCCTAGGACATGCTAGTTATTATCGACACTTTATTTCCAATTTTACAAAGATTGTGTTTTAATTGCTTAAAGTGTTTATAAAGACATAGTTTTTCATTGGACTGATCAATGTCAATTTTCTTTTGAAGCTCTCAAGGAAAAGTTGTCGGTAGCACCAATATTAAGAGGACCAAAGTAGTCCTTACCTTTTCTTATTTCTAGATATGTTTCAGATACATCTATTAATGTAGTGCTTCGACAAAAGGAAGATCAATGACCATATGTAATCTAATTCATCAACATTATTTTTCTCCCATTGAATTAAACTATCTGTAACGAGTTTCTTGTTGTTTTCCATGCTATTAATAAATTTCATCATTATATCACTGGCTATCATGTATTTGTGCATGCTAACCATTATGTCATTTTTTATTTGCGAAATAAACCTATTACTAATGGTAGAGTGACCATATAATTATTCTTTCTACAAGATTTTGACATCACCATCCTTGATAAGCCAGGAAAAGAGAATGTTGTCATTGACTTTCTTTCTTGGCTTAATAATGATGGGGATGCCATTCTTGTTGAGGATGTTTTTCCCAATGAACATTTGTTTGCATTATCTATTAACACACTGTGGTTTACAAAGATTGATAACTATTTGGTTACAAGGAATTAACTTCCAAATTATCTTTCCATAAAAGAGCAACAAATAATTGTCAAGCGAAGTGCAATATATTCATAGGTTTAGAGCCATGTTTTTTGCATAGGCATGGATCTTGTTATCTGACATTTTGTTCGAGAGGATGAGTTCTATGAAATCCTAAAAGCATGTCATGACAAACCTTGTGGAGGTACTTTGTTGACAAAAGGATTGTCAACAAAGTTTTGCATCTAGTATACTATTGGCCCACCATCTTTTGAAATGCAAAAAAGTACGTGAATGCTATGACAATTGTCAGAGAATAGGATGAACTATACAATTAGATGAGATGCCCTTTTAGCCTCAAATTATGGTCAAGCCTTTTGAAAAATGGGCACTAGATTTCCTAGGATCTATCCACTCACCATCCAATAAGAAGGTATATCTTGGTATGTACCGATTATGTGACCAAGTGGGTTTACCAAGGATATTAGAAAAGTAATGGAACAAGTTGTAGTATGTTTCTTATATGAAGACATCTTCATCAGTTTTGGAGTTCCGTGTGAGATTGTTACAAACCAAGGGAAATGGTTCACTTGAAATCTCATCTAATCCATTACCAAATAGTACAATATCAATCATAGAACCTCCACACCATATCATACACAAGAAAATGGGAAATTTGAAGTCACTAACAAATTTATAGAATCTATCTTGACCAAGACTATGCATATACACCATATATATTAGGCTAGTAGGCTTCTATAATCTTCGTGGGCTTGTCGTACTACATGGAGAAACACTACACGATTCACTCCCTACGAGCTTGTGTATGGTAAACATGTAGTCATTCCTATTAAGTTTGAAGTTAAAACACTAAGGATTTATTTGGAGGTGGGGATGGATCTTTCAAATGCCCAAAAACATATCTTGTAGTATATTAATGAACATGACGAACTTCATCAAGATACCTTGCATTAGACTTCTGTTGTACAACAAAAAATGGCCAAGTGGCYTGAYGAGTTCATCAAGGAGAAAAAATTCCAAGTAGGAGATTGGGCCCTATTATTTGATTCCCAATTCAAGGATTTCAAGGTAAAGATTCACACCYGGTGGTTTGGTCCTTATGAGGTCGATATTGTCTATGACAATGTATTCGTCAAATTATGCACAATTGATGAGGAAAAAACTCCTCTCACAACCAATTACCATCATTTGAGGTTATATCATAAACCATTTTCAAATGAAGCTTTCATAAGATATCTATCCAAGAAATTAGACATGAAGATTGTTGGTGTTGTGACTATTTCACTTAACCCTACACATATTTGATCTTTATGTTGTATTTAAAAAAAAATTGATGGAAAAAATATATTTTCAGGCCCCATCAGAGCCTGGAGAGTTAGAAAACTAGCCTCTAGTTGGAATTCCTTGGATTTAATAAATTCTAACTAGGAAAACCCTCTTGGGTGTAGTTAGAAAAATCTTGTTTGAAAATCAACTTCCCTAATGGACAAGGTTTGCAAAAAAATAATATAGAACATAAGAAAGAGAAAACAACACACAAAGAAAATAATCCAAACTATCAAATTTTTGAATTTGTTATTTGAGATTTCACAGCTTCTTTCTTGTTACAGATCCTATTTTTCCTCCATTTCGAGATGCTATAGATCTAGTAGGCTTGGTATTGATCCTCCATATTTTCATGGGTCCAACAATCTCTAGCATTTTTTGATCATTTCATTTCTATGGATCCTATGCCTTCACCATTCTTCTATGATACATATCGACTAAAGTGCTATGGATCCCATGGCATGGTCTCCTCTATGTTCAAGCTATGATTTTGTGCATTCTTTCTGAGTTACCATTCATCATTCAAGTTTATCGACACTAGTCCATTGTTGTGAATCCTTAGCACTTGAATTTGCTTCAAATCCTTATGATGGATTCTTTAACTTTAGATCTTTGGGAGGGGTGATAGGTGCGGGGGGTCATTTATGACCTCGAAAGAAATAAGATTACAAAATATTCTTGGGGGTTGGGGTCTACAAAAAATAACCAAGCTAAGATCCCAACAATATATATGGGTATGGCACTAATAAATGTTGATTCAGCATTAAAAGTCATTGTAATAGGTGATTCTGAGTTGATTATAAAAGGGTCATGACATATAAATAAAAATATGCAACCCAATATCGAAATAATTTTCCAAAGAATCCAAAATGAGGAGCAAAAATTCAAGTTTGTGGAGTACTGCCATATCTATTGCAGAAAAAAATGGGACAGTAAATAACTTAGCCAAATTCACAAGGCAACTGGATTAGGGGATAGTTCATATCAACGATGACTCAACCTAAATCCACCTCCCAACATATTGATCCGAGACTGGGGTGACCCTGTTACCAATATTCACTCGGTTCTATGCCACTCCTTTAAAGATCATATTTAAGATAAATTTTTATTGAAGTTGATTGCATTAAAAGGGTAAAATTTAAATGATTAAGAGGCTTGAATCTAAATTGAATAAATCTTGCTAAAGAATCTTATTAACTCTCATGTTCCATTTACTTAATGCATCCAACAACTTAAATGCAGAAATAAGGAAGCATAATAAACATGATATAAGCAGTCACACGTAAGGACAAGGAATCACCAATTGATAATGGAGTTCACCCAGGGTGGGATACATCTCTGGGATATGCTTAACCATGTAGCCGCTTCATTCTCTTCTTTAAAATATGCTCTCCTTTACATATAAAATGGCTACAGTCCCACTCCTAGTGGAAACATCGAAGATGTGCTCTTATGTGTAAAGAGTTGTTTCTCATAAATATGTGGAAAAATCTCTCCTGCAATGGGGCAATCTCTATGGAAAAATACACATGATAAGTTCTCACATAAGTGGAAATAATAGGTTCTCCTTTGACAATACCAAGGATTTCAGTTCTCACAACAAATGGAAATGTCTCTTCCACAAGAGATGATCTCTTCTGATGAAGGTTTATCTCTCAAAAGCTATGGCATAATAAGGACACTTTTACAATGGGAAGAAACCGTTCTCTTTGAATCCATTGATCAGATTCAAGCATAATCAACACCACCTTAGTTTTGTGTACAAAGGCTAATATGATGAGTTTTTATGCAATAGATTAGGTCTTGTTGCCTTGTTGCAACACTCCACGCTCATCGAAATCTGTAGCATGCATACATTTATTGCAAAATATCATAAAGAAACCAAATTTACAAAATCACCATACTTACATTGGGTTTTCTTCCATAATCATTATGATTCACAACTCTTATGCAGAAACGGACATGACCATTGTGATCGTGGTGCAAAATAATGTAGGAATGATTGTGAAATCATCTAAATGGAAAAATTTACCTCCAGGCCCCTGTTGGGCTCTCTGCCTCATAAAGTGTGCCTAGAAATTGTTAGCACATAGGATGTATAGGGGTGTACAAAGGTTACTTATGTCATATTTAACCGTTTGAGGGTCAAATCATGTGTCAAGTTGACTTGCTGCAAACTCACTTGAAAGTTCACAACAAATCAAGAAAGTACCTCATGCACTAATCACATATCATTATGCTTTGGAAACATGGCAAGGGGTATCTTATTGTTTTCAATGATTGTAGCAGGTTCTGAAAGGTTTTCAGACTTGTTGTGCAAGTTTTAAAAGTTGAAATAAATTTTGAATGTAAAAACGCACCTATAGGAAAGTTCGTAGTGCGTGTTGTCAAAGGCGCTGTGAACTGGTAGTTTTGGGAAAGTTTGTAGCAAATTAGTACACATCAAAGTCATTTTTTCATCATAAATTTTAAATGCCGATCTGGGTTCTTCTGAAATTGTTTTTGGAGATGAATCATTATATTATTGACTTTTTGACCAAAAATCATCCTGACCCAGTTCGTCATTTGGGAGAAAATTTGAAATCATCACCTACAGGAAAGTTCACAACACGTGTTATCAAAGGCGCTGCAAACTCTAACAGTCTGATAAATCTGAGCTGTAGGAGGGTTTCCACCTATCTGAGGGGGTTTGAATGGTTTCCTAGGAGGTATTTGGATATGAGGTACATGTGTTCCATCACCATATCAAGCATCATGACCTGTTTCAAAAGACATTTATCACAATAGACAAGATCCAAAAAAATAGGAGCTAGGTGGATTTTCTATTTCACCTTGTTGTAACAACTCCTAGAGAAAAGGGAATCAAATGTAAACACTTGGGATTCAACCTCTTTAGAGTAGGAATGAATGATACACTATATATAGTAGTTGTTTTTTTGAGGAAGGAGTTCAGTTCATGATCCAAGAGAGGAGAGATCTTGAGGAGCAGTTTAGCTCCTTATTTGTAAGCTCAAGGGCCTGTTTGTAATCAACATTTCTTCCATTGAAGATTCGTGAAGCTGTTTATCAGATGTTGTTTTTATTTGTTGTCATTTTACCTTATCTTCTTGCTTAAATAGATTACAGTCTTTGAGGATCATAGCTGCCATTGATTGATGGATTCATGAGCAACATATGATCTGTTGTAGCTTGCCTATTAATCATCGTTTATTGTTTAAGCACTCTTTAATCTGTTTTCAGAAAGGATATCTGTATGATGGATGTTATACCTTTTTGTCACATTCTCTATGATTCTACCCATAATTATATATAACATTTATCTGGTATA
>JASDQU010752813.1:45928-57939 GCA_032191745.1 Picea mariana | reverse complement strand
AGGGTATTCTACTGACAACATCAATAACAACTGACTAGACTCAATACATCATCAAGAGGAGGGGACATCGTGATCAACATGGGGAAGACTGTCGATCATATCTATAGGTCATCGGAAGTTTTTTCTCATCATCAACATCAGTAGAAACAGAACATCATCATCATCTGCAGCGCGGAGCCGAAGTAACATCATCATCATCAACAACATGAGGTTGGATCATCAACATCAACAGCACGAAGTTGGAATAACATCATCATCATCAACAGCATGAAGCTGGAACATCAACATCATCAACAGCATGAAGCTGGAACATCAACATCAACGGCGCAAAGCTGGAACAACAACATCAATAGCACGAAGCTGGAACAACATCATCAATGGCAACAGAATGAGACAGGAGCATCAACAGCAGCAACAACAACTACAGGCACTCCGACAGACAGTCCATCTAGACCTTACGGGATTTGTCTAGGGATAATAAAATTCCCTAGGATATAAATCCTAACTGAGTTGCCACACTACTAACCACAGCAAGTATATACATACATAGGCACTCCGACAGACTGTCCATCCGGACCTCACGGGATCTGTCCAGGGATGATCAATCCCCTAGGATATAAATCCTAACTAAGTTGCCCTGTTGGTGGTCAGGATACCATAGTATCATCAACATCACTCCCCCTTTCGAGGGAAGTCCTTTTGGACTACACCAAGCTTGTCTCGGAATTACTCAAACTTCACACGAGACAGAGGCTTAGTAAACACATCTGCTATCTACTCATTTGTGCCAACATACTGGAGCTTCACAGCTCCCTTCTATACCAAGTCACGAATGTAGTGGTACCAGATCTCAATGTGCTTCGTCTTATCGTGGAACACTAGGTTCTATGTCATCTTTATGCAACTCTAGTTATCACAAAAGATCACGGTAGCATCCATGTCTAGGTCAAATAGACCTGTCAACATCTTCGAAAGCCACATGGCTTCACAACTGGCAGAGCATGCTGCAATGTACTCCGCTTCTGTCGTACTAAGAGCAATACAGGATTGCTTCTTGCTCTGCCACGAAGTCATGGCTGACCCCAAACTGAAACAACATCCTAAAGTGTTTTTTCTGTCTTAAGCACTTCCAGCCCAATCTGAATCAATATAGCCATACAATCTGAAGTCACAGTCTCCAGTATAACAGAGGCCATAGTCCAACGTACCCTTAAGGTATCTCATCACATGCTTTGCAGCTACAAGGTAAACACGTTTGGGCTTCACCAAATACTGACTCAAGGTTTTCACAACAAAGCATATATCTAGTCTGGTATTTGTTAGATACATGAATGAACCAATCATTTGTACGTATAGAGTAACATCAACTATTTCTAACGAAGTATCAGCCAATAACTTCAGATTCGTCTCCATAGGAGTGGGCATGGCTCTACAGTTTGTCATATCGAATCTCTTCAGAATTTCCACAGCATACTTTCCTTGATTAAGGAAAATCTCTTCTGGGCTATGCCATACTTCAACACCTAAGAAATAGTGCATCAGGCCTAGGTCCTCATTTCAAATTCAGTGGCAGGCTTCTTCTTACAATATGTTAGTTATATCTTACAATAAGTTTCTCCTAGAGGAGATGTTAGTTATATCTAGTAAATAATTAAAGTAATCATTTATCTCAATAGTGCTCACATGCTACCAAGTATTCAATAATAAACTTTTCAAAGATTGCTATCACAACTATAGTGTTTAGCATTTATCAAACTTGATATGTGTAAATTTGAATCTTATCAATTTAATCAATCAAACTTGGAACCTGGAGTCTTGTCCTCAAGAATGAGTGTGTTGTTTTTCTTCCGAGTCTCCTTCACTCAAGATGACAAGAATTTTCTTCAACCTGTCCTATGTACTAAGACAATATGCTATCTTGACAGAAATCTGAGTTAGGGAATAAACTCTATAATCTCAACTTTAATCAATCTAATACTTTGACTTTAATTTTGACCAATGGTTAGTATGATAACTTCAACGGATCAAAATGCAACCTAGATAATCATAAGATTACAATAATTCCATAACAAGTAGAGCCATATCAAAGTAATCAAACCTGGGGTGCATAGTTCCTCTGAATATGTTGGATGTGAGATCCCTCTAGATCTACAATTGTTGTTTAGACAAAAGATCATTTCTCCTGCAAATATCCTTTAAAATAATGATACAGTTTAAACATATGTAACTACATACCTCTGACAGCATCGACAGGTAGTGGCATCATCCGGCGGCAGTGACAAGCAATAACGAACCTTTAAAACTTCAAAGGTGCTTCAACTTGTAACTTAACGTTAGTTGGAGATTGGCTAGGGTAAGGCGCACTAGGACAATAAAAATCGGTCCCAACACTTCACAAAAACTTTCACTGCAACTAGTGTTGCAACTAGCATGAAGGAACTGGCACTGCATCTGATACATCAACTGCAACTGCAACTAGTACTGCAATTGCAACTGCAACCTAGGGTTGAAGAGGAAACCCTAATTCCTCGAACTTTGAATTTCGAAATTAAGATCCAAGGACTAGATGTGCCCTCCTAGGGCGAGCTCCTAGATGGTCTTGGTTTGTAATGTTCCCGAGATAATTTTTTCGCTGGAATTACTAATTGTTCATTGTTTACTGTTGTTTGGATGTGTGTTTGTAGGTTTGCTCATGTAGTTGCGCATTAGGGTTTATGTGTTTGAGATTAAAGTATGTAGACATGGATCTGAAGATATATCATAAAGAAAGACAAGATACAACAAGAAACACCAATATGGAACCAAATAACTCAGATCTGACCTTTATTTAGATAATATAGAGATTATGATACAACAGATCTGCAGATCTGGAAGAATACCAACAAAAGCCTCCAATTGGAATAAGAGCTGCTACAAAATGCTCAAGACTGAAGATATAAGCCTCCAAAGGCAAGATAATAGGCTAAAGCAAGGTACAAGATTAATTTCTTTCCTTCCAGGGTTCAGATCCAAACCCTCCAAAGGCAAGATAATAAGCTGAAGCAAGGTACAAGATTAATTTCTTTCCTTCCAGGGTTCAGATCCAAACCCCCCTAGCTGAGCTGCGCCCTTCTGGATGGCTGAATAAACTCAATATTTCAGCCCTGCTGCTAGAAGCCTCCAAATGCTTTGAAACTGGCTGGAATAGTAGATCAGGGCAAGACAAACCCCCTCCTGAAGTCTCAGGCTGAAAGATAGAGATCTGCTCCTCCTATAACCGAAACCACAAACTGAGTTGCGCCCTCCGAGATGACTGAAGAGACCCAATAATTCGGCCTCACTGCTAGGAGCCTCCAAATGGTATGAAACTGGTTGGAAGTGTAGATTGGGGCAAGACAAACCCCCTGGTGAAGTCTCCAGCTGAATAGTGAAGATCTGCACCTCCAAACTGATGAAACCCCTTTTTGCAATGCGCCCTCCTTCTCTCCAACTCGTGCCAAGCTCTAATAAATCAGATGGCAAGTAAACCTCTCTCCAAATATGCTAGGAATGATGGTTGAGGTTCTACAGAGAAAACCCAGAAGTCCAAATGTCCAAAAGCCTCCTCTACTTCTTGGATTGAACTCTTCTTCCTGCAATGGTGCACCCTCCTTGCTGGAAACCCCCTAGGTTGCACATTGTTCCTTCCCTAAATGCTTGATGGTACCTGTAGCTGCTGTAGAATGGTGTCGGAGGAGTATTGCACCCCCGAGACCAAGCTTGGATCAAGAGAGGTGGGATCTTTCACCACCGAGTTGATCTCTAGGGTTTGTAGTATCAAAACCCTCAAAACTCTTTTGTTCTCAAGAGCCCAAATGCAGAATGTAATAATAATCCAGAATGAGTGAGAAGTGCGCCCTTCCTTTCTTTTATACTCTAGATCTATTTCTTTATTGAGTTAGTTAACCCCTAGGGTTATCTCCTAGCTTTTCCACACATGCTCTTTTCTTTCCTTTAGTTACCTTTTCTCCCCAAAGTCAACTTAATAATATAACGTTTTGCTTATGTAATGGCTTTGGGTTGACTTTGTCCCCATGATGCATGAGACTATAGTCTAGTGGGGACAACTACACTATTGAGTCTCTCAAAACCTCTTCACCAACGTTCTCCAACAAAGGTAAAAATGTCACTCTTAAGGTTTATGCAAAAACCCTAATTTTGCAACAACTGCAACATTGAAAACTGAATCTGGGAGAGGGTGCGCTGAGGCTAGATACTTCTTTATAAACTGTGAATTGGTCTCTTTCAGGCCTGCTCTGATACCATGTTAATGTTTTACTTATACAACTAGTAGTTACGGTTCTTTTTTATTATTATAATCATTTAGCACATTAGTTGCATAAATAAGATCACTGAAAGAGAGGCAATCACAGAAACAATAGAGACACACAGATTATCCTGGGAAACCTTCATGGGGAAGAAAACACAGCAAAAGCTTCCTCAATATAGATAGACCAAAAACCAAATAGAAGATCCTCCTCTACTTCTTCTCTAGGAAGAGTAGCACACCACTTAACCAAGAGATACCAAGAGATTAGACCAAAAACCCTCCTTGACGTCACCCCTAGTTGCAGTAGGTTCTCCTCCAAGACTTGCACACTACAGAGCTAGGTGGTGAGTCTATGCAAATGAGGCAATGGCCTCCCTTATAAATAGTGGTTTGGACAGCCTATAATTAGGTTTGGGCCGACCTATCACTTTACCCTCTTAATTTACATTTAAATGTCAAGGCACAATAGGGCCGACTTTTACTAAGGCACAATAAAGCCTAATTAAATATAATATAATAATATTATTCAACTCTCTCTTAGGTAGAATATTCTTCGAAGTTACAATATTTCAACAAACTCTACCCCGGTCACACTATGTTTCCCCAAGTTGAAGCCATGTGTGGGGCTTCTACCTAAGCATGAAAAAACATTGCCCACACATGCTCTACCTTGGTTGGCATTTTATATTGTTATTTTTTACGGGTCCCATAGGTTTCTTATGAGAGACATTTCAATGTCCTCGRGATCCCTGGGTGAGCATCTARAACATTTATGATTGGATTTTATCTTTTTCCAGCTACAAACCTCTGGGCCTTTAGCCCCTTCTTCCCATGAAATGAGGTGCAATCCCTTCTTGGGTCATTACACCCAAAAATACCAAAAGATAAGGAGATGAATAAGGGGTGAACTGTGAAGAATGGTAAGTATGATCGGGAATGGCATGATGACTTGTCAAGGAAACCTCCCAATAGCAAACCCATCCCTAAGGGAGACCACTTACTAGGGCACAGTGTCAACCACCAAGGTGAAACAGGGCAAAGAGCATAACTTCCAAGCAAACGTTCTATAATCAAAAGTAGTTTTAAATGCAACAAACTCAAATGCCTCAAATATTAAAGTGACACTTACCACAATACCTGACTTGTACCTCATGAAGCAAGACCCATCGTCTTCTGGAAGCAAGCCGATGTGGTTGATGCCATCGTCACGAATCCAGGAAATGTGGTGGTGAAGCGAGTCTCTGTCTGTGCATGTGGACGTTGTCAGTCATTTGTCTCTTGGTACTCCATGTCTGCAACCTAAGGGCCTCGAGACATCATCTCCATAGTTATCCCTAGAAATTGGGGATAACACTCCCAATGGTAAAGTCTCTAAGAGATCTAACTTTATGAAGGAAGGAGACCAAGCAAAAGTTGACCTCAAGGCGAAATGGGTGGACTCCGAACTCTGCCTGAATAATGGGTTGTGGAACCGTCCGCTTATAGCAGATGATACGCCTGAGAAATAGGGTCTGGACTCTCTCCAACCTGGCCCAGTCTGTTTGCAACAAGCTCAGCCCCCTTATCTCAAAGCCATAGAGAACTATGGGTTTGATAATCGCCTCCATGAGGTAGAATTTGGATGATATGTCCTGAAACTGTGGGTAGCACCATGAAGAAGGAAGTGATCCGTTGGGTAGAATCTGGTATAGTGAGAGGCTGAAGAATGTCAGCTCAAAGCTTGAGAGCCTCCTGCATGTATAAGGATAAGCACCCCTGATCAGAATATCTGAAAAAACCATTGAGGGTCTAAATCCCCCTGAATAGGAAATCGAACCTCCCCCTGATCTCGTTGTAGATGGGGCAACAGAAGATGAAGTGCTCCTCGGTCTCGACCTCATGTAGATGACAGAGCTGGCAGATCCTATCTGATCAATCGATCTGGTGATCTGTCTCGATCCGAAGTGTATGAGAACCCACTCTGAACTGGCCTAGGGGAATGTGAAGAGCGTTCACCCAATGGCGGAGTGTATACTGTGGTCAAACAATGAGGTTGTCTCTAAGCTCCAAGAAGTGCTCAGCATAGAAGGCCATCTTTGGGCGTAACCCACCTTGAGGGTGAACCCAAGTGATCTAGACAAATTGCATGTAAATGTCATCCCTAATGATCATGTTCAACTCTTGTCTGGTAGGTAGGAGGTGGCCAGGTGCGTCCAAGGAATATCTAAATGGAGGGAGACGATCCAACTGAATGCCCATGAACTCTAAGAGAGTTGAAACCCCTGCAAACCAACTACTAGCCCGACCTGAAGGGCTAGAGAGGGAAATAGCCTCTGAAGAACAAAAGGCCAAGTATGAGTATCGGTCTCGCCCCTTCACCGAGTCAGCAAAGCTTTGAATGCGATGCAAAAACGAGACCTATCTGAACATTGTCTGAAGTCGGAAGGGTAGGGCCCCAAACTCTAATAGGATGATGTGGTGAGGGATTGTCTGCTTGCATCTAATGATGTGCCAGAGAATAAGGGACTAGACTCTCTTAGTTGAGGCCCAATCAAACTCAAGTAAAGAAGTCGCCCAAATCTTTGAGCCACAGAGAACAATGGGTCGGATGAGGGAGTCCATGAGGGACATCTTGGATGAGATGTCCTGAAAATGGTGACGGAAGCACTGTCTCTCGAGAAAAGCTAAGGATCCATAGCCCTTGTTGATCCAAGGTTGAAGGGCTAGTCGCAAACTGAAGCAAGGGCTTGAGAAATGCACCCCCAAGTGTGTGTAGGTGTTGGCAATCTCGATCTCCTCCCCTCTAAAGAAGAAATGAAGGTCAGAAGTTTTCTTCAACATGTTGAAGATCATAACCTTGGTGTTGCCTACGATGGTCGTCAACTATCGAAGGTCACAAAAGAGAGCTAAGGCATCAAACTGTCTATGTAACCCCTCTGGAGATGATGCTAGGAGGACCACATCATCAACAAAGAATAGGATGGATATCGACACCTAGTGTAGGAGGCACCCATCACTGTCCTGGATATGCTCATGAAGAAAGGCCTCCAACTCATAAATCTAAATCCCAAACAAGGTGGGGGACAGGGGGCAACCAAGTTTAACCCCATCGTTACTCCTAATGAAATCGAACATCCCGTGAACTGTGCAAAGACGACCAAGAACTGACTCATATAGGCACATGATGGTAGTCGGTAGGGTCTAGAAAATGGCAATGTCTCTAAGCCTCTGGAACAAGGCCTCTTGCAAGATGGAGTCAAAAGCTTTCAAAAAATCTACAAAGCAACAGTAGACTTTCGAAGAACGATACCTTGCCTCCTCGATGATGGCCCGGAGGGAAAAGATGTGATCAATGGTCTGATGAGAGAATCGGAGCCCTGTCTATTCCCTAGCTCTGAGGGATCTCTGCTCAAGCTCACTAGAGAGCTTCATATGGAGAATCGTAGCATAGAGCTTCGAGAACATGTGACACACCATGATCGTCTTGTAGTTATTGGGATCTAAGTTGGGGCTCGATTTGTGTATCAGGTGAATGATGTGATCTGACCATGCCAATGGAAAACCTCTACGAACCACATGGTTGAAGAGATCAGCCAAGTGAGAAACTAGAGCACAAAAATAGTGCTTAAAGAACTCTTCCTGGAAACCCTCCTCGTTTGTTGCTCGTCACCCAAACAACCTCTCTAATGTCATTGTCTAAGAATAGGAAACATGAAGAGAGAAAAGAGGTAACTTGAATTTGGGGTTGCCCAGGAATATCATAGAGAGTGGATATTTGAGAGAACGGGGATCCATGGTTAAGGCTAGATGGGAGGGGGAAATGGTGAGGGAGGATTGTGCGCCAAAAGTGTTTGGGGGAGTGGGTAAGGGAAGCACATAAGTCTTGTCTCCTCTGAGAAACAAAGAGGCGTTTCTTGTGGCGGAGGAGACGACAATCGGAAGCTTTGAGGTCGGAGTAGGAGAGGTGAACATGGGTGTCGAAGCTGGCAATGGAGAGCCTTGCATTCCTCATCATACCATCAATTCATAGGGTAGGAGATGGTTTTTGAGAGGTGGAGGTGGGTCGGGTGGAGTGACGATAGGATTTGAGGGTTGCTTTCCAAATGATGGATGAAAGGCAAGTGTACTTGGTAGATGTAGAATCAAGTAAGGAGAATTGGGCCTCAAAGGGGAGCATCTAGCAGAGGTGGGTAGGAAAATTGTCTAGGTCCCCTTCATCTAATCGGAAAGTAGTCTAAGGTGGGCCCTAGGGGGGTGTTTCGGGACGGGATTTGTTAACCTGGAGAGAGAAGGAAAGAAGAGCATGGTCCGAAAGGGGGAGGGGGGAAACAAAGAAGTGGCGAATAAAGGGGAGTAACTTTTGGCTAGAGAGGACATAATCAAAGACACTCACACCTCCACCATGAGACCGGCACAGGAAAAAGCAAGAAACTGGGAAACATGGGAGCCTATTCAAAATCAATAACTCCTAAGAATCCCCTAAGTGTAGAAGGTGTCATCCATAAGCTGTGAGAGTGAAATATCCATGATCCCGCTGATCAGGATAACTACAACGGATCTAGTGTTTTGTCTCACAGATCTGATACACTAGGGGTTTCTGGATGCGTTTCATCTTCAGATCTAATACTCTAGGGTTTCTGGATGCGTTTTAGTTGTGTGATTGAGTTGTTTGTGGTTATTGCATGTGCATGTCGTATATTATGGTTTAAACAGTATATAGATGATGCATGCGGAAATAAGAAACATCAACTTCCCAATAATATGTATTATGCCATTCAAGCAAGGAAATACAATGACATACTGGAAATATAGAAGATGGTCATTTGGACGATCCGTCGAAAGAAGGTATGGTGAGTTTACCAACTTTTCGGATGAAATCAATGTTATGCCCCTGCTGCTACTGCGGCCCTCCTCTTTGTGGCTCTCTGGGGCGGTTCCTGAGTCTAAGTCCACAATACTCGACCAGGGTCATGTCCTGATGGAAGTCACGGCCCAATGCTGCATACTCCCTCCAATACTCTGCAATATCCTCTGCATGAGTGGGCAGTCCCTGTGCTATCGATAGTTGTGCTGCTACTGGGGGTGTCCTCTCGAAACTGGGAAACAAAGGTCTGGGAATCCTACTCGCAGAGGTGTATGTGCGAGAAGGTGACTGGGTCTACTGCCTGCCCCTGAGTTCCCCTATGATGCCTGTGGGGCTTGTGTGCCCAGGGTGCCCACCATAGCCAATCTATCAACCACCTGTGCCAAGGACTGAGACATGGTCCACTGACTAGCTAACATATCGTTGATAACATGCATGAAGGCTGTCTCTGGCTCCATGGGGGCCTTACCACTGCCCTCTAGTCGCTCATATATGTCTCCTAGCATCCTCTCAACCTCACGCTCAGCCTCAGGCTCTGCTCTTCTCTCTGCTTCTTTGTGTGCCTCTTCCTCTTCCTCTGAGCTAGGAGGGAAAGGAGGAAAGTCAGGCATAGGCCTTCTTTCCTTGCGCCTATTGTAAGTGACATATTCGTCACCTACGTGCTCACGGCCATCTGGGTCTTTTGCTGCACTCATAGTCTTTAGTCACAGGCTGGCAGGACTAAAGCTCTGATCCCACTGAAATATCCATGATCTCGCTGATCAAGATATCTACTACGGATCTAGTGTTCTATCTCGCAGATCTGATACATTGGGGGTTTCTGGATGCGTTTTATCTTCAACTCTGATACTCTGGGGGTTTCTGGATGCATTTTAGTTGTGTGCTTGAGTTGTTTGTGGTTATTGCATGTTCATGTCGTATATTATGGTTTAAACAGTATATAGATGATGCATGTGGAAATAAGAAACATCAACCGCCCAATAATATGTATTATGAGATTCAAGCAAGGAAATACAATGACATACTGGAAATATAGAAGATTGTCATCAGTTAGATCTCATGGATCGTCACTAGAATACAAGCAAATAACATAAAAATACCCGTGATCAGAAGATGAAGGCAGATATGATGCATGCACAGATAGATCTGCAAAATAGGCGATTCCGGAGAAGTACGGTACCGCTACAAGCTGGAAAACTTGTCCGGAAGGTTGTACCCGTCGAAATGAGCTGGAAACTATCCCAATAGAAGCGCCCTGGCCTCTCGAATGATACTGATGAGTGTTAGATGACAGATCTGGTCTCTGATGCACAAGATCTCAACCCCTGGGGGGTTTGCGCACCTCCTAGGTCTTTAAATGCGCCCCAAATGATTCCACTAACGGAATCAGCTGCTATAGGACTCAAAACGATCACCTCGCCAAATGCAGAACTAGGTCGAAAGGGTTTCCCCGGATCTGCTCTGATGCTCCGTCTGCAACCCATAATTTCCTTCCGAAAGAGCTGCGCCCTAGATGGCTGGATGAGACGCTCTGAAGGATTCCACCATCAAAATCTGATGGAAAGTGGCTCAATCTAAGCGCCCTGACTGGATCTCAACTGGGTTGGAAGGAAACTACAATCTAAGCTCTGACCTCGCGCAGCTCCACAAACCCTCTATCTGACTTGCGCCCTCACTGGCTGAGTTGCGCAACACTGCAAGTTGGATACTCTTGAATAGCACGGTGAAATACCTGGATGGTATCTCCGATGGGCTAGGGTGTGTCTCTCAACACCGAAATCGATCAATGGTGGTGGTTTCCTCCAAAAATCCACAAAACAGTAGAAGTTGAATCTCTTCCTCCTCTGGGAACTCTCAACATCAAATCATAACAATGCATAATGAGGAATTAGGTCGAATTCCTCCCTTTATACTCTTCCCAACCTAATTCACCATTGACCTCACTTAAGCTAGGCGCTTTTCCTCCTAAGTTGAGTAATTAATTAATTAAGTCCCCCCCTTAACACCTTTTCATTCTATTTCTCCGTTGACTTAGGCTTAAGTGACTTTTCCTATGTTTTTGGTTTAATTCATCGTTTAGCCCTCAATTCTCCCTTATTTCTCCTCTCGTTCCCTGTTTGTGCCTGACTATAGTCTACGGGAACAAATAGACTACTAAGTCACTCCTTGTTGGCCTACTCTTGGGAACGGGACATCACAGAGAGGCCCCAATGCATCATTGAACATTCGATGAAGCCTCACTGACTCTGGATCTATCTCCTAGATGCAGAACACGGCATCCTACCGATCATGGAGAGGAATTTGGAGGGCTCTGGTGCGGGAGTTGAAGCCACCTAGGAGAACAACCTCCCCAATCATCGAGTATTGGACGATGTTGAAATAAAAATCTATAAAGGGGTCCCCGTCGGGGCCATTATGAATGGCATGTGATGAAGATGTTGTACGGAAGTAACAAACAGTAATGTAAATGTCCCCGGCAAGGGGGGGAACACCTCGAACCCAAACCCACATAAATCTAGTAAAATCATTTGTGGCCACCAAAGAGATCTTGCTCCAAAGAGAGTCTTTAATGAATCAAGCATCTCCACCTGAACCTCTTGATACCACCCGAGCTCCTTGTCAGTGTTACCAACATTAGCAACGGCAAAATATCGTCGAGGGTCCGAAAACGAAAATATCGGCAAAATCGGGGAAAATATCGGTAAATATCGAAAAATGTCGTAAGAACGAAAAAAATACAAAAATATTCATTTTTTTTCAAAGCATCAACAACATCAAACAAGTTATAGTGCTCAAAATCTCGCTCCTCCTCGTCTTTGGTTGAAGGCAAACTTGCCGCTTTCTCCTTTGCTCCCCAAACCCCACACTTCACTTGCAAAA
>JASDQU010752812.1:43133-55838 GCA_032191745.1 Picea mariana | reverse complement strand
AACAATATTGGGTCCATTACCCAAACCTTTATGCTATGGAGATTTCTTCAAGGGTTGACATCAATGACAACCAACCTTAATCAACAAGATTTTCATGTATAGCTGGAGTGGGGGAGGCAATGTTGTAGCATTGTATATGGTTGGGTGGAGATGGTCTAGCATCACCTAAGGTGAAATGGGCACTTTGGCATTCTACACCCTCTAAGGTGTCTAGCTTAGGTTTGGTCAAGACATATTGATTAGGTGTAGTCTACATGATAATTGTAGTTAATGGCCAATCCCAACTAGAAAGATTACACTGGTGTTGTGTTGCGACTAGGAATCCTTGGTGGTATGAGATGCTTAAGCAGAATGAAAAGTCTATCCCTTGTGACAAATGGCATCAAAACCACATTCAAATGTGGGAAATTTTTTAAGTGTCTCTTCACTCACCAAAACCCCTTTCATTGAAGGATTTGACGAAGCAGTGTTGATGAGAAAATCAACAATTTAAATGGGGGAGAACGTAAGGACCCTAATTGAGTTTCCACTAGCAGTGGCTTGAAGGATGGAATGTCAAGAGAACTTGGCTAAGGGTGCAAGGAGAGTTTATATATTTGGTAGCCTTAATGACAGACTAGTAGATGGAAACTATGAGATGGTTAGGATGGTGATCTAGGTGGATATCGGTGGCCACCCACCTTTTCCAACTGGCTCAAAACAATTTTCTGGCAATTTTGGCAATTTACTATTTTTAGCAGTTTTAACTTCCGAGGCCATTTTGAGGGCTTAAATGAAGGTTTTTCGAGATCGATCTTCTCAATAATATCTAAAAGAATGAGTAAGCCCCCAAAATGAATCTCCTCAATGATACCTTTCCAACGAGCTATCATACTCCTAAAACGAAGATCATATGCAAAAGTTACGACCCCGGGAAGTTGATGTACTAACTTACCCAAACGGGGCACACATGACTTTTGGCAGTTCATCTCCTAGGGTTAGGTTTTTGGATGTCTAGGGTTTTTGGCATTCATGTTTATTGTAAAAAGGCCTTTAGAGCCTCATTGTAATAATCTTCTGATGAATCAGCGCAGCCGTCACATCTCTTCTCAAAGATAAGCCGCCACCATTCCAACAAGCTTGTTTTCGCTTCATTTTACAATTTCAGCTTATTTAGTTATTGAATAGAAAACCAGTTTTATTGTATCTATGTTATTTTGTGTTAAGCACCTGTTAATAATCTGTAGTCATTTTGTTCTTCTCATAAAATCTGGATCAGATGGTGTATTGGCACATAGGCTAGGAGGGCTAAGAATATCTAGTCAAGTAGGGAAAATGAGCGATGAGGTGGTGCATAGTGTTTTAGTGGAGGATGATGTGATTCGGTAATTTTATGCATTTTTTGTTATTATTGGAAAGGAAACATTGTTGATGAGTGTATTGAAGGTATGTGAACACTTGGTGAAGCAGGGACATGATCTTTAGGGACTATCAAGTGTTATCCTAGATGGATGATAACACAATCTCACATTGGGAAGTTGGTTGTTTAAGTATAGTTATCATAGGGGAGGCAATGGAGTAGCATTATCTATGGTTGGGTGGTGATGGTGTAGCATTTCCTATGGTGAAATGAACACTTTGGCATTCCCCATACTCTAAGGTGCTTGGCTTGGATTTTCTTAGGACATGTTGGTTATGTGTAATCCAAGTGATACATGAGTTTGATGACCATGCCCAACTATCAAGGTCATGCTAGTACCAAGCAATGACTAGGCTTCTTGGGTGGTATGGGATTCTCAAGCGAAACAAAAATTCTATCCTAATGACAAATTTTTTCACAAACCTATAGTCATGCTTGAAAATTTTCACTTCCAACACCCGAGGTCATGCAAAACTACCTTGCCTTGGCCACAGAAGCATGGCTAAAATATGCCCACTATAACCAAACCACGCCTCTTCACTTAATATCTACCTATAACTATGCCTTAAGAGATAGTTGGATAGATCTATAATTAAGTTTAATGCAATCTAGTTCACAATAGGCACACATCCAATCGTAGCCTCAAATCATCCCATGCATATTAGACTTACCCAATATTCAATAAAACTTAGCCTTCCAATATAATGTAAGGACAACCACATTCAACAAGCATAAAGAGTCAACAATGCAAGAGTATGGGTGGCACCCAACACAAGTGCTTTAACTTTATTAGAATGAAGAATGTTACAAAGATAAATCAATGGAGAGTGACGTTATTCTTGTGACTCTTTTACAGATATACAACAATCTAAGAAAATACTACCTATTGCACAAAAGTCTTATCAATCCAACCCATGAAACATCCATGGATCTACCTCATGTATCTCCCTTTCCTCATTTTTTTTTTGTCTCAGTTTAGATCTGCAATGCCTTAGAAACTTGTTAAGTTGTCTAAGTATTTTGTGTAGACTACCTAAGACTCAGTCAATTTCCAAATAGTTCATAGTTCCAAAACCTAGACTTTTCACCACAAAGCTCCTTGTAGACTCTTGTATGAATGACCAAACTTAAACCTTCATTTTAAATGACTTTGTAAAACATAGGAATCCTCTTTTTATAGTAGAAAATGTATTTTCATTGCCTTATTCTAAGGTGACTTTCAATTAACTCCATGTCTAAAGTGGACCCAATGTGCAATTGACCCAATAGTTCACCAACTCTTGTAACTCTCAGGTCCACACATCATTTCTATTGTGCACTCTTTAGCCAAGGTGTATGAACCTTCTCATGTGTACAAGGGTCCAACTATCTTGCTTGAATGACACCCAAGGTGATCCTTTCCCTTCCTTATGTTTCATGTCATTTCAAGCATATGCCCATCCAACTTACAATGAACACCCATCTGCCTCGGCACTCTTTCCCACAAATTCACTATTGCACCCCAAGTCAAGAATTATTGGCCTTGCACTCATGAACCAAGGAATGTCCACCATCCAATTCATTGTGCATCCTCTATAGAAAAATTGAAATGAAAACCCTTATCTCATTGAGATACTTATCCCAATTTCTTTTCCATCTCTTCAACACTTAGACATGCATTTCCAAAGTGTAAGCCTATCTAAGGCATACTTTTATAACCTTACAACCTAATGTGACAGATTACCAAATCTTGACAATGACCATCTCAACATATTAGTGGAGGCCACCATTACCAGCTCCAAGGCATGTGACTTACATCCTCCCCCACTTAAATTCATTTCCACCCTCAACAACATCTCCAAGAACTCAATGTCCTCCAAATTCTGTTGTTTATACTCAACTATCCAACATTGTTTTTGATGCCTCCTATTTGTGTTGCAAATAAACCTTCACTAAGAAGGTTGTGCAACTATCCAAGTGTCTCACTTCTCCAAACCTATTACTCTATCAATACTCTAACCCATTTTTCCATGCTTCTATATATTGGCATACCTCATACATTGAACATATTAGGTATCTAATCCAGCCATCATGTCCAACCCATGATAATGTTTTTCTTCATGCCAAAAGGCTCACTTCCTTCTACACTTAATTCTACACATCCAACCTTGTTGAATAATATCCGACACTCCTACTCAACTTAGCACTTTCTTACAAGTTCTCTAGGCTCCACCACTTACTCATATGCAACAAGCTATGTTGTATCATTATGTCAATGAAAAGGAGATCACAAGTGGATACCAAGGTGACTGCCAACAATTGTGTTAACAACTTGTCCAGAATCGCCTAAGTCACATGAATCAATGGAAACAACACTATACCTTTGGCTCAAATACATCAAGAGAGGCATATTAAAACAATTTTTTCCATCGACTTCATCCAATAATATTTCAATTTCTAAGTCATATTTCTAGTCTACTTCCCCAAGTGTGTTCAAGGAGGGTTCAATCTCTTCCTTGGTTATTGCATAACAAGGTCAATTCCCCTAAACCTTGTCAAATTGGTTTTCTATCAAGTTTAACCCATCTAGGTCGAATGTTTCAAAATGTATTGTAGTTGTCTTTATACAACATGCCACTAGCTTGTAATCTTCCTTGGCTGAATATTCCACTATCTCCATCTATCCACTTAGATATTGAATGAATTTCTTATCTAAGAAAGTGTCCATCACTTTGGACACTCTTGTCATTATAGTGTCCACTATGGCTTCTAGATGAGAAAACCTCTCCACCAATGCTTTCATTGAACCATTCTCCACCAAAGGCTACTTAGAACTCCCTTTTGAAGCTCCAAGTGTTTATCCTCCATGAAGTCTAAAGAATCAAATTCCTCCTCTACAAATTCATTTAGCTCTTTGATTGGTTGTGGAAACCAAACTTGAGGAAATCATCCTATTGACAACTTCTTGTTTCCTTCTTACTATAGGAATAAAACATGGTTCTTATCCTGAAAAGATGATCAAACTATATAAATGAGGCATGGGTTCTTGCTTCTCCTTCCATGTGAACTCTTTCCCAAGAACCACTTCAAAGTAATCCATCGAAACAACTATGAAATTTGTAGTTCCACACTAATCTCTCAACTTTAAGGTCACTCCATTGGCCATGTCGGCAACCTTCTTTTCTCTTGAATTCATTTCTTGGAAAGAATTTTACACTGGCTCAAGTTGCAATCCAATATCCATGGCCATTTCTTCCTTTATAAAATTGTGGGTTGCACCTTTTTCAACCATTGCATTGATTGATTAGCTATTCATATCTACCTAAAAAAATCCATGTCTTGTAAATTCTTTCTCTTGGCCTACTATAGAGTTGTCTTTTAACACAACACGTAACTCTTGTAAAACACAAATGAAGGGTTGAATGTCCACTCTCTTCACAATGAAAAAATTTGGCTTCATTGTATAATTCTTAGCATAATGATCCTTTACAAGAATCAAACAAGAAATAGGCTTAATCTTTTCCTTAGACTCACTTGTCTACTTGGCCTTATCCTCACCAAACTTTCCAGATGGATTTTTTTTTCATTTTCCTTTCTTCTTGTTATTGACAAATTTCTTCTCTCCTAGAGCATCCTCATTTTCCTATTAACTTTATTTGCCCTCTTCCTTGTAGTCTAATAGTTTTTTCTACTATAGTGATGGTTTCCACAAGGGTTGCACATTTCAATATCATAGGTTAGTCTGCACCATGGTTGAAATTCATTCATAAACTAATATAACTAGTATAATTCAATGATATCTTTGATTTCCAACATGAGGTCCAAAAATGCCTTGATGTAAGCTTGAACCCTTGCTATATGCTTAAGAACCATCAATCGATTCCGAGTAATCGAAACATGGTTCCCTATCCAAAATTAAGCTATCAAGGCTTCCTTCATCTTTGTCAAATTCTCCATATTCTCGGTATTGCACCCCACCACCAAGTCCTCCACTCAATTTCTCCACCAAAGCTTCACAATACTTGTCAAAAACATTGTGGAAACTTTAACCTTGACCTTGTTCAAACTTCCACTCATTTATTCCAAGTATTGTTCAACATCCCAATAGAATTTACCAAGTAACTTAACATCATTAGTGCCATCATATGGTTTTGGATCCTTTATCTCTATTTTCATAGGGGATGGTGAACCATTCCCACTAGAAATATCTCACTCAAACAAGTTTATGGTGCCCTCTTGCTCTTTGAGTTGCACTGCAACAAATATCAACAAGTCTTTCACCACTTTCAACATCTCAACAACATTAGTGCCCAAGTTTTTCATATCAAATAACAATTTTTCACTCTTTCAAAACTTTTTCATAGTGGTATCACAAATCCAGTGGATGTGATTCAACCCTACTTCCATAGATTATGTCTTCTATCCATGCTTGCAAATAGAGGTCGCCATATACTCAACAACCTTCTCTAAGTTAGTGAGTCTAGTATTTATCTATAGAGTCTTAGGAGTTAGGTGACCATTGTTGTCTTCATGATGTGAGGTCGCCTTTTCATTCGAGGTTTCCATTGGCGCTTTCCCAATTTTCATTGTTTTTCCTAAGTGATAGTTTCCTCAACCCTACGTTGCTAATACAAAAACAACTTAACATCTCTATGTGAATGGATCAGTCTTGGCTTCCTACTATTATAAGGTACCAAGATGACCTCATTTATTCATTATGTCACCCTTCAACTATCTACGAAACCATCCCAAAACATTCTATTCATTTTAAGTATGCCCAATTGTGGTGAAGAGTGTTCAAATCTACTCTAATACCACCTTTTCTTTAGAAAGGGGGTGAAGAGTAAGTTTTGATACCACCTATTATAGAACTAATATCATTCCAAAAAAAAATCACTTTTGGAACCTAAGGTCATGCACCAGTAACTTTCTTCAACCATAAGGGCATGTATAACCTGCACCTACTACAATCAAAATATGCCTCTTCACTTAAGGTCTACCCATAACTATGCCTAAAGATGTACTTGGATAGATCTACAACTAAGTTCAATATATCCAAGTTCACAATATGCACACATTTAAATATTTCCTTCAAGCATATTGGATCCCTTACACTTAACCAATATTCAATAACATATCCATCAAATATTATTTAAGGAACAACAACATTAAACAAGTACAAAGAGTCCACAACACCAGATTATGGGCAACACCCAAGTTGAATTCCTTAAATTTATTATTATGGAAATTTTTACAAAGATAAAATAAGGAATTGTGACCTTCTACCTGCAACTATTTTACACATATACAACAATTCAAGACAATACTACCTACTACCTAAAATTCTTGTCAATCCAACCCCGATTGCATTCATGGATTTGCTTCTATAGCTCCCTTTCCTCTCTTACTATAGTATTAATCTATCTCTATTATTCCTTAAACCTTTGTCAAGTTTTCTAAGACTTTTATCAAAATTTCCTATGACTTAGTCAACATCCAAGTAGGTCATAATGATAAAACTTAGACTTTGCACCATAGAGCTCCTTATTTGTTGTTATGTACAACTAAACTTGAATATTCTTCTTGAATGAATTTTCATGATCTAGGTGTCATATTTTTATAGTGGATAATGTGTTTCCATTCCCTTCATCTAAAGTGACTTGCAACCACTCCATGTCCAAAGTGGACCCAACATGCAATCCATCCAACCATTCGCCAAGTATTGTAACTCTTGGGTCCACACATCGTTTCAATCATGTGATATTTCCTAAGGTTTCCCAACCTTCACATGCATCCAATGGTCAATCTATCTTTCTTGAACAATGTCCAAGGTACTCCTTTCCCTTCCTTGTGTTGCATGTCATGATGGGAATCCATCCATCCTATTTGTGGTGCACACCCATCTTCATAGGCACTCCTTCCCATAGAACACGATGTTGCAATCCAAGTCAAGGAATTACTGCCTATGCATCCATGAACCAAGGAATGTCGACCATCCAAGTCATCACGTGACCTCTATAGCAAAGCCCAAATGAAAACCCTTAATCTTGTTACCATACTTATCCAAATTCCTTCACCAAGTCTTCGAGACCTAGGCATGCATTTCTAATGTGTGATACTACCTTAGGCATGCTCATCCAACCTTGAAACCTGTAATGCCCCATTTCAACTAATTATTTTTAGACTACAGGCTTATTCTTTGAGGGCATTTGCTCGCAAATGACTCAGTTAATTAATACATGATGAATGCTAGATGAAATTATTAAAATGTCAAATAAGAAATTGATAAATTACTCATTATATTTAGTAGAATAAAATTTATGGATGATCATGATTGTACAGATATTACTGATGAGTTCTCGAGTGTACATGAAGCTCAATGACTGATTGACGTGTGTATCATCAACAAGACACCGAGACTCCAAACTGAATTGATGAAATTTTAAATAAATGACTTATGTTGATTATGGCCATCGCTGATTAAAACTTGTTTAGTGGATGCAAGAACATGAATCATGCTTGTCAATCCGACTCACAAAAGGAGTAATGAGGCTATATAGAACCATAACAACATAAAGGGAGGGGTGAAACATCGTCCCTGATTCCACTCACTAGCACTCCCATCGTGGCCAGAGTTGAAGAGTGAAGGACACTCTTGCTCAGAGGGTTGCACAATGCCATAAGGGTAGACTAGGTCTCAATCACTCGTGAGGTATATCGAGAGGCACACAATAAGGAAGAGGTCTTATTCCTCAACATCCAGTAGTATCGTAATATGGACAACAACAAGAGTAATAGAATCTCTATCAGTTGTACCATATTCCCAATGTTCAAGGCCAAAAGAACTTGAAGGACATGACGCATCGAACCCTTGGAGTGCATTAGTACATCCTAAATGGCATGGTGTTTGTGGCACCCTTAGCCTTTATTTCAAATTAAACTTCTAGTATAAAGTAAAACATGTAAATTAGCCTAAGGGTAAGGTGATAAAACAAATTGATAGTCATGGTAGAAAACTTGAAAATCAAATTTTATTGGAAGGGTTAGATGTTTAGGGAACAATTAATTTATTCTAAAAATTTATGGGTAAAGGGAATATAGAATTCAAACAATAATATAAATTATTAAAGAAAAACAAACAACTTGGAAGGAAACTAAAAGATGTGCATGATATTAAATAAGTGAATAATAAATAACAATTATTAAATTCATGATAAACAATTGTAAAGGGAAACATTAAGGGAAAAATCTAAAAAACAAGAAATGCGGGGAAACATCTAGGGGAAACTCTAAAAGACAAGAAAAGCAGAAACATCTAGGGGAAAATCTAAAAGACAAGAAAAGCAGGGAAACATCTAAGGGAAAATCTAAAAGACAAGAAAAATTGGGAAACATCTAGGAGAAAAGATAAGAGACAAGAAAAGAAGGGGAATCTTAAATAAAAGCTAAGAAACAATTGAGAGTAATTTTAGAAGTTTAAGGAAATTGAGTGAGGGAAACAATTTATTTTAAATTTTAATTGATAATTTCATGTGTAGAGGGGGAGGTTATAAAAGAAAGGTCTTGGGTCAAGAGAGGGATGTTATTCTTTATTCTACATTATTGTTCGACGATCATCGTAATGACCATAGACCTTTGAGCAGTCTATTATAAGTTGAACAATGAAGTGTGCTAAGAGGTGGGATCCTCACACTTACGAGTGGACACTTCACAACTAGACATTGTGACTGGATTTGTATAGCCCCACTGCAGTTCAAAGGACATAGGGGAAGAAGAGTACCCGTTGCATTGGTTGGGAGACATATGATGAGTCCTTTAATTGATCAACAGGCTCGGCAACAGTGACACATATTTCGATGGATTAGTGTACTAGAGGTTCCCACAAACGGTGCAACGACTTTGATCTTCAATTTCATCCAATTATGATAAAGTTTAACTGTAGTCCGTGCAAGGTCCAATGATATTTATGATGCATCGATTCTCAATTGTAAATCGTCCTTGGTTGAATGATGATGTTGCTACTTTTGCAATTCTATAATTTGTTATACTATTGAAGGTTATGAAAAAAATATAAAAATTCTGCAACTGAAGTTAAATAAAATGGTTAGTTATAATCTGTGCAATTATTTGTAGTATATGCTTTTGGCCCGATCTACTTTGTGCAATAATAGTAACTTTTCCTTTTAATGCTCCTCCCTCCTCTCCTTTTCCTATTTATTATTAAAATTTCTGTATTGATAATCGAGCGACTTAGATAATTAATATGATAATTTTTTGTGTTAGTTAATTGTATGCGTGGTTATGTCGTGGAATTGGCGACCCTTAACCCTTATAGTCAATTGATGTTAAACCTTGTGGTCATACATGTGTTGCTCGATCCTTTTAAAATAATTAATTATTAACGAATACACTATATGGCGCCCAAATGTTGCAATATATTATAAAATCATTCATATTCCATTTGTTGAATTGTATGAAAAAAAAAAAAAAGTCGTGATACTACACGCAATGGTATCATAATGTATTAACATTTGCTTCTAGAATAGTTATTACATCAAGTTGACCCACAATGATACTTAATAAACGTTAAATTCTTTTGTTGTTAGCTTATATTATTATAAGTTATAGTCTTTTGTTGTTAGCTTATATTATTATAAGCTATAGCCTTAACCTTGAATGGATTTGGGTACCTCTATTGCATGATGATTTCAGTGGTCACTAACTTGCACAAATAAACATGACATAAGGTTGATAGATTTTGGATTTTCTTGGCCCATTGGCAAGGTGTATCATAAGCATGTCAGACAATCTTGCTCATAAACTGAGCACATCGCAAACCTTGGTAGTTCACATTAGTTGGTCAAACCAAGAGAAGCTTGAAAGGGAACTTGGTGAGGAAAGGAAAAGAATATTGTTGTGGGAAACCTCATCCACAAACATGCACTATGCATGATAGATAAAGTGGCATTGAGAACTTAACTAGATTTTATAGACTTGGGTGCTTTGGATACATGTGGACCCAAGGACTTGGGGGTTGCGATGAATGGTAGAAGTGCCTTCAAGCACAAGCATCTACGAAGTGAAACAATGGGATGCACCTTTTGGGTGCAAATCCACCAAGCACACATCCATTGGATGCACTTGATGGGAACACTCTTGAAAAGTATTCCTATTGAGCATGTGTCACATTAGGTACATCATCATTTGATGTTGGATGGTTGGCAGACAAGTCATGAAGGGAGTAGTGGAACCATCAAGGACAATCAAAGTTTTCAATGTGGGTACTTGGGTCCACTTATGCTTGGAGGGTTTTGCAAGTGCAAGACGAGTCTTGTATAAATAGTGGACACCTTTGAGGTGTTAAAGCATCAATCATTCATTATCCATTCACCAAGAGTGTAAAGGAGCTCTTTGATTATGCTTTGTTATGGGATTGGCACAATAGGTGATACAGATTTATGAGCAGAATGAAATGAAAAAACATATTTATAATATTAACATAGAGACATAGTGAATAATAACATAGATACAGTAAAACTTGACTTCTATTAAATAAGAAATATGTTGAAACTGTAAAATGCAGACTGAAAACAAGCTTGCTAGAATGGTGGCAGTTTATCTCTGAGAAGAGATGTGATGGCTACGCTCATTCACAAGAAGATGAGTACAATGAGGCTCTGAAATAATTTTTACAATAAAAATCAATTCCAAAACCCTAGACATCCAAAAACCTAACCCTAGGAGATGAAGCGACAAAAGTCATGTGGGGCCCGTTGGGGTAAGTTAGTATATTAAATTCTCGAAGTCGTAACTTTTGCATACGGTCTTTGTTTTGGGTGCACGATAGCTCGTTGGAAAGGTATTGATGAGGAGATTGATTTAGGGGGCTCAATTAAGCCTTTTGTGTTCATTGAGGTGCATGATCATGAAAAAACGTCATTTAGGCCCTCAAAATGGCCTCGAAAGTTTAGGACCCAAAAAACTGCTAAAAATAGCAAATTGGCAAAAAACATATTTTGAGCCAGTTGGAATAGGTGGGTGGACATCGATATCCTCCTAGATCAATCCTCCCTACTTAGGAAGCAATGGTCTCCATTGTGTTGAGTTCCCCCATCAGATGAGGAAATTTCTTTCGAATTTGGCTCGAGGTGAGCCACTTGCCTTGGTGCAGGAGTTGCCCTACTTTGGCAACCTGATAACAATGGATTTGTTGCTGGTGAGTGCCCTTGACCTATGTGTCCACGATATGATCAGTGGATTTTTGTTCCATACAGTCAGGGTTGATCTCTGTTGGTGTCAATTGTTATGCGATCTCTGAGGTGTCCAATAATGGTGGAAAATATGGTCGAAGGAGGTCCACATTGAACACTAGGTGCAAGACAAGGACGGGGGGAATTTTCAACTCAAAAGCATTGTCACCAACAGCCTTGGTGATGGTATAATTTCCATAACAAAGTGGAAGAAGCTTCTGATGAGGCCCTGTAAGTTGTTCTTTCTGCAAGTGCAACCAAACTTTGTCTCTCACCTGAAACTTGTGTGGCACTCGATGTTTATCATGACGTTGCTTGTACTTGGCATTCGACTTCTGTAAAATATCCTGAACCTGTTGGAGGATGTTCTAGATCTTCTCAATGAATCAAGAGGCTTTGTCATCTTTAGTCGAAGCATGGGACGAGTCGGCCTAGGTGCCCACAAGGGGTAGTGCAACATCTATTGGACCCAATGGTTGAAATCCCAACCCCACCTGAAAGGGGTTGTGGTCGGTTGAGCTGTGTATGGCTATGTTGTAGTTGTATGGAACATAAGGAAGACTCTTGTCCCATGTGTGTGGGTGCTTGGAATTGTACATGCACAAGATATGAACGATCATTCGGTTGACAACCATGATTTAGCCATCTATTTGGGGGTGGAAGGAAGTGGATTTGGTGAGCTTGGTGTCCAGTAGTGACCAGAGGTTTGACCAGAATGTGTTGAGGAACCGACTGTCCCAATATGAGATAGTGGTTTGTGGGATACCAAAATGTACCCACACTCGTTCAAATAAGACCCTTGCAGTGGCCTCCGCTGGGATGCTCTTCTTGCAGGCAACCAAAATCGCCATCTTGGAAAAGCGATCAATAACCACAAAATATAGTCATTTCCCCACTTGGCAGATGGAAGGTATAAAATGTAGTCCATTGAGATAGATTCCCAGCTCCTGTTAGGAGTAGAAAAATGGGTGTATAGGCCCTATTTCTTGGTAGTTAGTTTGGCAATAACACAGGAAGTGCAGGACTTGATATACTTTTTGGCATCCTGTCGAAGCTTCGGCCAGTAAAAATGTTGTT
>JASDQU010752812.1:24170-36011 GCA_032191745.1 Picea mariana | reverse complement strand
ATATTAGATCTCATTTTCAAAATATTGATCACACTACCAACCTTCCTAACCTCTTAACTCAACAAAAGTATGGTGATCTTGGAAAGCTTCTCTTAATGCTTTTCGAGCACAGAAACAAAATTCTAAAGAATCACAAGTAATCACTTACCCTCTTAAGGTCCGATAAACCAATTAGATCTTAGTGGACGTTAATCATCATCATCATTCCATAAAATTAAAATAACAAAGGATATAAATAAATTTTAATATTATTTTTATACCTAGCTAACACACACATTTTTAACATGGCTTTTGTGCTCAACTAACCTACTCAAATCAATGTTCATTTAATCCATGTAAATTTGTAGACAAGGATGCCAAGAGGTGATAACATTCACAAAAGAAAAACAAGGGGACTTTCAGAGCAACAAGTCCCTGCCAAGAGCCATCTTCTGTCAAGTTATAAAACTGTTTCATGGGAAATGTCATCGTATAGATACATAGATGTTGGTACTCCCTCGAATAAGAATAATTCTGAGCACATTTACAGAGATTAGCTAATTCATTTATTAGATGGCTGGCTTTACTCTTAGCTTTAGCAAAAACATAACCTTAGTGCGATGACAGAGCCTTCCTATTTTATTTTGTTTGGCATTTCTCATTTCCGGAGTTTGAGCCCCGATTAGTGAAGGACCGGAGAAGCTATCTAGTGTTTAATCGGGTATAGAACGAGTGTTCTTTGATCCTAGCTGGGCACAGGAGAAGTGTTGAAAGTAGTAGTTCCCGCCGGAGAGAACGGATAAAAGATAAGCCCTCTGTCAAGTCCTGAGTACCCCTACGTTCTTTTTTTTTCACATTTGTAGACGACTGTTAATTCCCGTCTAAACAAATGTATATATTTGGTTGTACATTTTTCTGGCTCCTCTTCAATGCTTTCTTATTCTTCTAGGTTGTAGTTGTTGGCTCTTCTGAGCACAATAGACTTTTGGGCACTTCATATCAACTTAGAAATATTACTATGTATCTTCTGAAAACGATAAGCTTTTGGTCACTCCGATTCGCTCCATATGAACTTAGGAATATTAGTTTTGATAGTTGTGTTTTCACTATCAGCGTCATGAAGCACGTTTGATGTGATTGCGAACAAGTTCGTATTACAGTCAGAACGTTGTAGTGCAATGGTTTTGTTTGCTATTGAAATTTTTCCCCTTTCTCGGTTCAGGGCATCTAGACTTAACCAGGTTTTATAGTAATTTGTACGATGATTATATCACTTCACCTATTGTGATAGTTGGCATAGACTTGGAGTCTGTGGATCCATCTAAATTTTGATCACTTTCGCCCTCAAATTAAGCTTTTTAAAGATATGATGCCCACCGTATATGAAATTTTGAACTCTTGTCAATTGATAGTGATCACAAAAGATTATATCCATAGTATACGCCCTTCGAAGTCTTGTCAACTGCTCGTAATCGGGAAAGATTATGGAACCACTAAATCGTCCATGCTTAGACGGAAGTTGGTGTTGTACATAATTGCAAAATCTAACCTGATATTGTTAAAGTTGATTGAAATTTGGAGCATCCAAATCAGTTCAAAATATGTGAAAACACCAAGATACAGTTATCTATTGTAGACATTGTAAAAAATTATTGATTGAATCGCAGTTTAAAATTTCCCAATTTAATAACGAAATAGTCATCGCATTCTCTAGCTAAAAACGCCACGGAGGGAGGCGTTATAGCTGAAGTTTAGCTCATGCCATATCATAATATATCTTAATGAAATCAATTTGCTAGTTCTCTTAGTTTGCTCCTGAGTCATAAGTTAGCGTACTTGTTTCCTGAAATCACCGCATTAATTCAAATCGGTTGGTAATTTTATAGTGCTAGACAATTATAATTAGTGAATGCGATATCTACAACCACATTTGATAAAAAACAGCGAGATCACACAATAAACATTTTTAGGAAGACATATCGAGTGTTGAGGGATGCACAAGGCAAAGTTTGTTAGCCGGTTTTATTCTAATTATAATGTTTGTTTAAAGGGGGGCAGTGGCTTGAACGCAAAGAAAAATGAAATAATCACATTGAAAAGAAGCGCAGGTTAAAAAAAATTAAGACTTAAAATATCAAAATGAAATTATAGACATTTATTCTCATTAATGTTATTAACAAACTTTAACCTTTAATATTAATAATACGTGTCAAAAAACAATACATAAAAAGTGACACATCTAAATCTACGGGAATACCCAAAATCCTTGATTAGGGACTTGTTTATCAGATCCCTCTGCTCTGTTGGGAAAAGGCATCCAAATCTACGGAATACCCAAAATCCTTGATTAGGGACTTGTTTATCAGATCCCTCTGCTCTGTTGGGAAAAGGCACTAGCATGGAGCCACAAGGACTCAAGGCTGGAATAACAACAAGGCTACAAAGCATCTCTTTTGTAAGTGTATCAACAAACTTAGGAGTTGGTCATTCCATGAAGTAGAGGCGACCAATATGCATGCCCTCTGAGACTACTACCATTGCTAGAATTGGAATTTGTTGACCATCAACAATTTCACATATTTAAATTAATGAAGCTCCTAGGCAGTGAAACTTGTTGCTGCCTAAAATGGTAAGAAAACCGTACTCAATAAAAGTGTTTATGGTTGCATGAATTTGCATCCACAACAATATTTAAATGAAGAATTACATATCTAGTTCTTCACACAAATGCAATTGTAGACAAAACAACAATTAGTCATTAAAACAAAATAAAATTTGAAATTTCATCTTAGACAAACACTAGTTAACCGACTCGGAGAGGGACTAGTTAATCAATGACTATTGTAGGCTATGTTGCTAGGTACACTCCTAGGAATGCTGCGAGTGAAACCAATCGAAGGTTGATATGTCCAATTCCCGTAGGCCTTCCATTCCTCTTTGAGTTCCCCCCAGTGCTCTCAGGTGTTCAAGTCCCGTCAGTCTATTAAGGGGAGATTTATCAGATTTTTATAGTGACAGATCCATGACGAAAATCCTTCTTGCTAGTCTCTCTGTCGGTTTCATAAGAATGGAGAGCTCGTAGCCACCAACCTACATGCCTACACAAAGAGAGCTCATAACTTCAAGACTGGTTGATGTGTAGATGGAATGGGGTTGGAATTTCTTCTGCATGGGATTCTTCCTCAATGGCTAGACACGAATTTTGCATGGCGTTGGACACGTAAGAATGCAACAATGCATGGTGTTGTACACGGAACAAAGGATGTATATGATAATGCATATATGCGATAAACATAAACATATGCTAAGCTCACAAACATTTAATGTTATGGATTAATGGATTAAGGTTAACGTGAAGTCTAGAATTAATCTAGTTCATCATAATGCTCTGTAAATATATCATCCCTTCTTTAAGTTTAATTGTCCATGGCCTCGATATGAGGGCAAATAAAACTTCAATTTTATTCATTGGTTAAAAAAATGTGTTGTAACTAAGTAAGACCTCAAATTTTGTCATTGGTTAAAAAAATGTGTTGTAACTATTTAATAGGTCAAGTAAAAGTATCATATGGAATATGAAGTCAATATGGTTTAAAACTTTAGGTTAAATGTTTCTATTAAAAGTATCATATGGAATATCAATTCAATACGGTTTAAAACTTTGGGTTAAATGTTTCTATTTACATGCAGGATTAATAAAAAATGCCAAGCCGGTTACAATAGTCCATGCTTCCTTTAGGACATTCACAAAAGAAAAATAACCCACGTGAATTCTCAAATAATGCAAGGAGAATGGAATGAGAACATATGAATTCTCAAAGAACGAAAGGGGAATTGAATGAGAACAGATACAATAATTGAATTCTTGATATAAATCATTGAACACTGAACAACATTACCACTTTTTTATCATATAAGGAATTCATGCTACAAAAGGATAATGGAAAGAATGGCCACGAGGATTTTATAAATGGCATGAACTTCCAAACAAACACAAAGATAAGTAGTACCAAAACTGATATCATGAACGAGGATAGTAACATAAGTACACCCATAAAATCAATGAGGTAATGAAGCCAAAATCATGATGGAATCTTTAAAATCCAAAGAAAGAAAGAATAGAAAGAATAACTAGTCAAAACATTTTTGCTATGACTATGGGAAAACAAATTAATGGTAGAAACCCAAAGAACATGTAATATGATTTTTCTCTAAGCAATTTTGGAAGTGAAGTAGCATCTAGATCCCAATCCCATCCTTGTTTCAATAATCATATACTTCGTTGGACTTAAGACACAAATTATTTGTAGACCCCTTATTCTCCACAAATCCCATGGCCAAAAGATCTTTTAATACATTTGTTCATAGAGTTAGGGTTTTTCTCAATGTACAACATCATAAGGATTTGGATTTAAGGTCAAATTTGAAAACTTTCATTTTGGGTACTATTAGACAATTTTTTGACCTTTGGATAGCCAAAATATAAGTCTAGGATACAACATCTTGAAATTTCATTGTTTTGTTCATTTTTATATCCATGGGTCCAATTTCATATGTGCCTATGAACGATTCCAGCCCATGAGTTGCAACTAGCTATAAACCTCAAATCATGGCTTGGTTCAACAAATCATTACCTTGATGGACTTGGTACATCGTATTAACTATAGGGGCCCCCTTCTCCCATAAGTCCCATAGATGGAACAATTTCTAATGGGATTTTTTTTGGATCTATGGTTTTGCTCAATGAGAAACATGCTTATAATTTTCTTTATAGTGGTTAAAATTTTTAATCATTATCCCTAGATGTAATAAAGAGTTTCAAAATTAAGGTGGAAAAAATAAAGTTGTAGGATCTAATGGAACATAATTATGTTTGTCATTTCATTTTGTATTCCCCAAGTACCAATTTCACACTATCCTTAAAGGGATCTGACCCCCGATTTCAAGCTCATTATCAACCCAAAATTGGGCCTTATTATGACAATATGTTAGATCTAGTGGACTTAAGACTTCATATTACCTTTAGGACCCCCCTTCTCCTACAAATCCCACTACCAAAACATGTTTTATAGAACATTTTCTGGAGCTAGTGTTTCATTAAGTGAGAAACATCCCAAAATTTGGGATCAATGGGTCATATTTTCAAATCATTCTCCCTAGCACCAATGAATAATGTGTTGGCCTATATTTGGCCAAATTATAATTGTAATATCTGATGACAAATAATTTCTTTGCTTCATTCATGTTATGTCCTTGAGACCAATTTCACATGCATCCTTGAAGGCTTCTAACCTCCAAGTTGCAAATCACCATAAACCCTAAACTAATCCTTAGATAAATGGAACATTGGTTTTCACGGAACAAATACATCAAATTTCATCCATCCCCCTATTTTCCTACAAGTCACATGGTTGTAACATGTTTTACGAAGTGTTGTCAAGAGATAGGGTTTCACTCAGTAAGGATTATCACAAAAAAATGGATTTACGAGTCAAATTTACAAATTTTCATTCTAAGCATAATTGGATAATGTGCAATCTTGTGGATGGAAAAAATGAAAGAACATGATCTAATAACACTCAATTTTATTACTTCATTCATTTTATGCCCCGGGGACTAGTTTCACATTTGTCCCTAAATGGATTTGACCATTGATTTGTAACTGACCATAAACCCAAAATTCAGCCTCTATTTAATGAATCTTTAGTGGTCGCGGAATGAGTACATTATATTACTTCTAGGGGGACTTCTCCCATAAGTCCCATATATATATCATGTTTTAACAAACATTATCTAAAGCTAGGGTTTCACTCAATAAGGATCATTGAAATAATTTGGAACTGGCATCAACTTTGTAAAACTTTCCATCATGGGAACTAATGGATAATGTACCAACCTACAAATGGATAAAACTCATGATTATTTTCTAATGATATGAAATTATGTTTCTTTGTTCATTTATTATTCCCCTGGGACTAGTTTCACATGAATCCCTAAAGGGATTCATCCCATGAGTTGCATCTCACTTTAAATCCAAAACTAGGCCTTTGTTTAATGAACCCTTAAATCCAATATAATTCTTACTCTATACTACCTCTAGGTATCCTTTCATTTTGAATCCCACAAGAAAAACATGTTTTATCTAGTAGTTTTCAGAGATAGGGTTTCACTCATTGAGAGTCATTGTAAGACTTTGGATCCATCGATCCAATTTGAAAATTGTTATCTTAGGCACTATTAGATAATGTGTCAGCGTCTAGATGGAAAAAATATAGGTGTAGGGTCTGATGGTGCACAATTTTGTTGTTCATTTTAAATTTTGCAATTCTAGGACTAGTTTCACATATGACTCTAAAGGGCTTCAACCATTGACTTGTAACTCAACAAAAACTATTGACCCTCTAATTGATGAATTTTCAACTCCAATCAAATTAGTAGATAATTTTACCTCTAGGGGTACATTCCCTTATGATTACCATGAATGGAAAATGTTTTATCAAGAATTTTCCAAAGTTAGAATTTCACTTAATGAGGATGATTGCAATAATTTGGATCTAAGGGTTAAATTTTCACATTGCCATCATGCTTACCACTAGATAACATGTTGACCTATGAATGACCAAAATAAGAGTGTAGGTTCTTATGAAACAAAATTATGTTTCTTCACTCATTTTTTATACCCTTGCGACCAATGCTAAATGAAATTAAATGGTTCTTGCTGACATGTTACAAATCACCATAAATCTGAAACCAAGTATCGTTTTGATGAATATCCAACTTTGGTGGAGTTGGGACATTGAATTAACTCTACAAAAAAATTCTCCTACAGTAACCATGAATATAATATGTTTTATTGAATTTACTATAGAGATATAATTTCTCTTATTGAGGATAATCACAATAATTTGGATCCAGGGTTCCAATTTGCAACTCATCATCATAGGCACTAGAACACATGTTGGCCTCTATATTTTCAATATATAGGTATATGTTATAATAAGATTCAATTATGTTTCTTTGTTCACTTTTTATGCATTTAGGACAAATTTCACAAGAATCCTTAAAGAGATCCACCCTTTAACAATGAACAATGAAATATACAAATATTTTGAAATAAACACAGAGATACAGTAATGCACAATTTTTATTAATGAGAGAATGTACATAAACTATAAAATTACAAAGTGAATGACTCGCTAGAATGGTGGCAGCTTATCTCTGAGAAGAGATGTGATGGCTACGCTCATTCACAAGAAGACGATCATGTTTACAATGAGTCTCTAGAGGCCTTTTTAACATAAAGAAAATCCAAAACCATAACCCTAGAATATGAAACACCAAAATTCATGTGGGCCCCAATGAGGTAAGTTGGTATGTCAACTTCCCAAGCGTGCAACTTTTTCATACGATCTTTGTTTGGGGCGCATGATAGCTCGCTTGAAAGGTCTATCCGATGAGTACATTTTTTTCGCACTCTGGATAAGTCCTGCAATGTGACTGTGGCACGCCCAAAAAATGTTTTTTAGGGCCTCAAAACGACCCCAGAAGTTTAGGACTCAAAAAGTTGTAGAAACACTGCCAAGGTGGAAACCCCTATTTTGAGCAAGTGAAATAGGTGGGTGGACACCAATACCCACTTGGATCAATCCTCCCCCCTTAGGAAGAAATGGTATCCCTTGCATCAAGTCCTTGGGAAGATTTTGTTGAATCTAAACCTTGGTGGGTTGCTTGCCTTGCTGAAGAAGTTTCCCTGCTTAGCTTGTTGAAGGTTGTTATGAACCAATATGGCTGCATGATCTACTCGAGTGTGGGAGGACTCTGTTAGTGAAGATGAAACATGAAAATAATGAAGGGATTTATCATAACATGATATGATTGGGTAGTGTGGAGGCACCCCCATAGGTGCAGTAGGAATATCTTCACACTCTTCTACAATCTTGTTGATCTGCTTCTATTGGATAGAAGGGTCTTGGGCCAAGGCTGCAGTGGTTGCAATGTCTTTCAATTCTGACTAGGTTGTGAAGAGGATAAATTTTTCGATATGATATATTACTTTGTTGCACTGATTTTTAGGTACAATAGTCAGAACTACCTCTGGTATCCTGTAGGGATAACCCCCTAGAGTAGAAATGATGCTATGGGGTCGAGACTCATAAAAAACACGACACATCCACATAAATGGTTGGCCTAAAAAAACATCCTACACTTCCAATGGGGAAACATCACACAAAACCTCATCCTCGAAGGACTTGATGTCATATGACATGCGACACTGTTGGCTAACATAAAGATCTCATCCCTGGTGGAGCCATCCAATGTTGTATGGCCATGGGTGTGGTGTTGTCAGCAAATCCAACTACTTGACGAACTTTGTTGATATGAGGTTCTTCTGGCTTACACTATCAACAATGAAATGTAGCGGGGTCCCCTTCACCCACATTTGTGAATGAAAGAGGCGCTCCCCCTCCTCAAGATCCTCTGGTTCTTCTAGTTGGATTGTTGCGGTCATGACAATAGCAGTGGGTTCGACATCAATTATCTGGCTCATTTTATTGTTGTCTGAATCAGATTCTGAGTCAGGGCTTGATTATGTTTCTTTGATCTCGACCACCAATGACTATTTTCAGTGGCATTCATCGGTGTTGTGCCAAGGTATTTTTTGGAAGTCACACCACTTCCTAGTGTTCTTCTTCGTCTTCTTGTTACCCTTATTTTCTTATGGATTAGACTTGTTTTCTTGAATGTTCAGTGAGTTAGGGTTGCATTTACCATACTTTGGTTGTTGTGTATTTGTAGACCCAAATTCCTGCTTGTTTTTTTTCTTAAATTTCTGCTCAATTTTGATAACATATATATAAGCGACTCCGAGTGATAAGATGTCCAGAAACTCCATTTCGGTTTGGATGTACCTCTATAGATCCCCACAGTATTTCAAAACCAAAGGTCGCTCAGATTATTTGATACCCATATTGGTGCACAAGGTATGGAAGGTATTTGTGAACCCCGACATTATCTAGTCCCGCTTTTGATGCAATGTGGTCCATCTCATGTATGGGTCATCATAGTTTCCCACAGGGTAATATTGGTCCTTGACTGCATCCATAAAATATACCAAGTGGGCTCGACCCCATATATTCCAGACTCCTCGGTGGAACTTTTCTCTCGGTAAGTTTCCCACCAATTTTTGACATGGGGCAAATCCTTAAGGAGTGCAAAGGTGATTTTTTCTCCATCGAAAAAATTATGAATAGAGAAATAACCTTCTAGCAAATTTAACCATTTTTTCAAAGCATCCGCATTGATTTGACCTTCAAATACAAGAATAATAAATTAACTTGTACCTTGAATGGAGTAGTGTCTCCAAAGCAACTGCTCGACAAAGAAACGCTTGTTATTATCGACAATATTTGAAGGATTTTGGAAAAATTATCCAACATATCGTTCCTTTGTTGTGCGAGGGATTCCGCAAGAAATAGCTTGATGGGATATTATGCTCCCGCGTCTCTCTTTTCTTCTGCCATGGGAGACCACTTGGGCCGACGAGAACGGTTTTCCTCAAGGGAAACTAGCTCGAGACCCAACTCTTTGTACCCTTACCTCGTCAGGGACATGCACTAAGAAATAACAATGAGCAACCTTCTCTAATACCACTAATATAGAATGAAATGAAGGAGGAAGTATAAAAATAAAATATACAGATATTTTGAAATAAACACAAGAGACACAGTAATGGACAATTTTTTTTAATGAGAGAATGTACAGAAAGTGTAAAATTACAAAGTGAATGACTCACTATAATGGTGGCAACTTATCCCTGAGAAGAGATGTGATGGCTGCGTTCATTCACAAGAAGATGATGATGTTTACAATGAGGTTGTAGAGGCCTTTTTAACATAAATACTATCCAAACCCTAACCTTGGAAGATGAAATGTCAAAAGTCATGTGGGCCCTAATGGGGTAAGTTGGTATGCCAACTTTGCACAGGCTTAACTTTTGCATCTGATCTTTGTTTGGAGTGCATGCTAGCTTGTTTGAAAGGTCTATCCTAGGACTACAAATTTTTTCTTCACACTCTGGCTAAAGCCTACAATGTGATTATGACGGGACCAAAAAATGTTGAATAGGGCCTTAAAATGACCCTAAAAGATTAGGACTCGAAAAGTTGTAGAAAAACTCCCAAGGTGGAAACCCTTATTTTGAGAAAGTGGAATAGGTAGATGGCCATCGATTTCCACTTGGATCACTAAACTCTCCATCAACCCCAAACTAGGCCTTTATTTGATGAATCATCTACTTTGATGGAAAAGTGACACTAGATTATCTCTCAAGGCCTACTATCCTATGACTCCCACGCCTAAAACATATTTATCAATATTTTTTTGGAGCTAGAATTTATTTCATTAAGGATCATCATAAGAATTTGGACTGAAGGATAAAATTTTCAAATCATCATCATGAGCACCATTGTACAACATGTTAGCATTTGATTGGCCAAAATACTCATGTATGATTTGAGAGAGTGCAATTTTGTTTCTCCATTTAATGTGTATACCATTAGGACCAATTTCACTTATGCCCCTAAACATGTGGACCTAACCCTTGAATCACAACTCTCCATAAACCCATAACAAGGCCTTTGTTCAATGAATTTCCTAATATTATAGAATCAAAACGTCAGATTTTTTCTAGGACCCCCTTATCCCATGAGTCATATAGCCACAACTTGATTATCAAACATTTTCTGAAGCGAGGTTTTTTCTTAGTGAGAATCATCATGAGAATTTGGATATAGGAGTCAGATTTGAAAATCACATTTTCAGACAATGTTGGACAACGTGATAGTCTCTAGATTGACAAAATACTAGTGTATATTTTGATGACATGAAATTGTGTTTCTTCATTCATTTTCTATTCCCACAAGACAAGTTTCACATGTGTCATTGAAGGGATTTACCCCTTAAGTCACAACTTGCTATAAACCCAAAAAAACTCCTTAGTTTGATGAACTTTGAACTCTAATAGAATTGGAACATTATATTACCTCTAGGGTCCTATTTGTCCCATGATTCCTACAAATAAAACATGATTCATTGGGATTTTTTAAGAGCTACAATTTTTTTTAGTGAGCAAGATCGATCGAATTTTGATCTAAAGGTTAAATTGCAAATAATCATCCTGAGCACTATTAAACAATGTCTTGGACTCTGGTTGGACAAAAATATAGGAATGGGATCTAACAACATGCAATTTTGTTGTTCCATGCATTTTATATTCTCACAGGTCCAATTTCACATCTGTCTCTAAAGTGCTCTATCCTACAAGTTACAATGTACCATAAGACCCAAACTGTTACTCGTTTGAGAAACTATTTTCTTTAATGGATTTGGGAAATCAGACACTACTAAATTTGGGCATGAACTATGAAATGTTTTTTGACAACGATGGAAGAAATGGTTTGTGTTGTCACAATTCTTTTGAATTTGTTGAAAAGTATAATGTTTTCTTAGGTATCAATGTGAGGATGTTGGAATTTTGACAACCTGTTATGATCCAACACCTTAAAAATGATAAAAATTCAATAATTGCAACCCGCTTCAAGGGGGAAACCTCCTTTTATAATATATCCAATTCATAATACAATATGAAATGATATAAGATGCTCCTAAAACTAGGTCTCTCTCTCTCTCTCTCTCTCTCTCTCTCTCTCTCTCTCTCTCTCTATATATATATATATATATATATATATATGATACAAAGGGTACAATTATAATGCTATAAATGTAATAATTCAATATCTATTGGTTAATAAGGGGTTTTAGACATAAAATGGGGCTTTGTCTAGGTCTTAACATGCCCCTCCC
>JASDQU010752812.1:0-21348 GCA_032191745.1 Picea mariana | reverse complement strand
CCCCAAGGATTGTAGTCCGTAATAAAAAGAAAATTGTACATACATCTTGTGTTCTTTGTGTTCATTGTGGTGATGACTTGTTGATGATATATTGCTGATATATGTTGTTGATATGTGCTCACATCTAATTGGTTATAAATGACAACAATGGGTAATGAATAAATATTGAATGCTAATTGATGAGTTTTTGTGCAAGAGGGAAGTTTTGGGAAAAAGAGCCCCACACTCATTCACCCCCCCCTCTAAGTGTGGTAGGTGTGTCCAACAAATAGGACTAGTCAAAAACCCTATCTTCCACAGGGTGTATCTCCAAATGTATAATGACCTATAAGCCTAAATTTCTACCACAGATACCTTGCAATGTCTTATAAATAACCTCCATTTGTTTCTATTTGAATCATCCTAGGAAAACATTTATAGAATATTTCTAAGATGACTTGCTTGGATAAGAAAAACCCTAGGATTAATGAGCTCTGATAGCAAATTTTATGATCCAACTCCTTTAAAATGATAAAAAGGTCACTAATTATAGTCCACTTCAAGGGGGAACCTCTTTTCACAATATATCCAATTCAGAATAAAATATGAGGTGATATAAGATTCTCCTAAGTAGGCTCAAGCAGTCAAATTCGGGTTCAACCAGGTGAAGGAAGGATACATCATTGAGTTCGTCATTGAATATAGTGATTTTTTCAATGAGGCTAACAAAAAATTTATGGATGGCCTTATAAAGAGACTGTTGGAAAAAATTCCACTGTGGATCAAGATGTTGCTTGTAGAGAAGGGGTTCATGCACATGGATCCAGATAGAATGATCGAGTAGACCCCCTCATGCAGAGGGGGTGATGGAAAGGGGAGGGGGAGAAATAAAATGGATCTATTGGGAATGATCTAGAATATGATGAGATGAGGTGAGAAGTGAATGTACCCAAAAAATCAAGAGAGAGAGAGAGAGAGAGAGAGAGAGAGAGAGAGAGAGAGAGAGAGATACACAATAAGAGTTGAGCTAAGGAGGAAAGATGAAAAAAGGAGCAGAAAAAAAGATAAAAAAGGGCATGGTGGATGAGGGGGTGGTGGAGGAGCGAAGATCGACTACGTTGAAAATTCATGAGGAATGGTTACTAATACCCCCCATTTAAGAGATGTCAGCAAAAAAGACAAGCTAATAAGGATAAATGATCATAAGAGATGCCAATAAGAGAAGCCAATAAATGACCATATATATTCAATGACTGTATTTACTGGTTGTAATTTCCTAAATTGACTATATAGATTTGTTGAACTTATTTATTCACTGACTATTCCTGCTAGTTTCATTATAATGAGGATATAATGATTCCCCTTCCAAAGAGTGAGGTGATATTGTCCTCATAATTTGACAAGCCATAAGGAATGGTTACTTGAAAAAAAATTGTTTTAAAATCCTTGTGCATCTTCTTTACTCCTGGATTGGAAGAATAGGGTGCTCGATGAGCTTCTGATAACACCAATCTATGAAGGTACTCATCCTATGGTATATACATCCTCCCCAAGTATCGTAAGAGTCCATATGAATCCAGAGAGTAACCTTTGTATTTGTTTTCTATGAAATCCTCTTTTTGCAAAGTAGACCTTACTTCCTCGTACCAACGGTCATTATGTAAATGACTTAAGAATAGGTCTTTTAAGTCTACCTTTAAGGAATTCATGGATTTTATTCTTGGTCTACAAATTAGTGCATCCACCACACTATTTTCCTTTCCTTTAATATAATAAATCGCAAAATCATATTCATTGAACAACTCACTCCAACATCATTAGAGAGCATTAAGGTCCCTTTGAGTCAAGATATACTGAAGGATGTCATGATCAGTCTTTAGTTAAAAGGTTCTCCCTATAAGATAATTCCTTCCTAACTTCAGTGCCATCACAACATCTACTAATTCCAAATCATGGGTTGGGTAGTCTCTTTCATGACTAAGAATTTTTCAGGATGCATAAGGTGAGACCCATAATGAAGAGAAATGAGACCGCACCAGGAGGAAGTGCAAGTGATAGTGTTTTTACAAAGAGAAGAATGAAAGAAAATAGGTTGTCAAAGAGTCACGAAGTTAGGAGTATGGTATCAAATGAGGATACCATGCTTAGTGGTAGTAGGGTCGGAGAATATAAAGCCAAATCTCCTTGGATATTAAGATATGTAGTCACATCAGAGGAAGATAAGGCATTGAGTGGCAACACCAACATGGTAGAATATGGAGATGGATTCCTTCGAGTAGGGGAAGAGGCTTTAGTTATTTTGAATGGAATTGCATGACTATAGGTAGGAATCTCTTTGGGATCCCTCACTAGATATAATGAGAGAAGATGGAGGAACCCCCTCTTTGAAACACCCCCCTTGAACATTTTTAATCAAGAAGAAAGAAATGAAGAAAGTGCATAGATAGGAGTAGAAGAAAGGAGAAGGGAAGAGATGAGTGAAGAAGAGGTCAAATTCATAAATACTTCACAAGGAAGAGTTTTGGTATCAATATCCATATCACCAACAACTAATAGTTAGTTGGGAGGACACAAAACTAGATTGAGTATAGTGAACTAGCACACAACACTGAGGTTACCTGTGTTCCATGGGATGGGTAAAGACGATGCAGAGAATCATTGGTTTACATGTGAAGTTATATGGTCTATGAAGAAAATCAAAGATGAAGCATCAAATATAGGGAAACTAGAGACCACCTTTAGAAATAGATATTTGACATGGTACATGAAGTACAAGGTGGCCTCATTGGTAGGGAAAACGAGGTCCCTGAAAAATATTAAGAGAGATATGCTTAGGAAGTTTCAAAAGCCTAAGTTAGAATCACAGTGCATCATTGATATAAAGGAGATCAAGCAATAGACTGGAGAAACGGCATGGGACTATGACCAACAGTTCAAGATATTGTTGGATAGATTGACATTTCAGATCCAAGGTGTTCAACATAGAGAGTGTTTTATTGTGGGACTTCTACCCAAAATTTGAGTCCCGCTCACCTAGCATAAGGTTACAACTTAAACGGAGGTCGTGGATATTGCAATGTACCTAGAAGCTACACCAAGAGGTGGTGAGACATCAGCAAGGTTGGTGCGGGTGCAATCAACTCACAAATATCATGATGCATTTACAAGGTATGGCTAAGGATAAGGTGGTGCACAAGCATGTGTGGTGTGTTATGTGCCGCATAGAAGGACACCATAGGCATGACTGTCCCATGCTAGGGATCTACATGGTGATGGTGGTTCCAAATCCATTTCCAACTAGACCTCAGACCGAGTGGTGTGAGATTAGTAAATAATGGGGACATATACCTCCCTAATGCCTAATAATATATAAATATTATAACCATGCATACTCCATTTTGCGAGTTCTAAAAATCCATGGGGAATGATGTTAACAAATTCCAGTCACTTCAATTGATGTAGGATCATAATGAAGATTCCTTCTGGGTCCAAGAAGAATAGAAAGAAGGTGACCACAGAGACATGGATAGAGGAGGATACCAAGGAGGTATGAGAGGCAGATATGGATGAGGACAAGGGTGAGGATATGGTCATGGTAGAGGAATACCACCTATTTTATTTAAATGTGGTGAAGTCGTGATTTTGTACCAAACTATGCGCTCTTTTTGGGTATTGTCATAATATAGAGAATGTCACATAAGATCTCCCATGCTTGTTGGAAAAGTGGGAAGAGAAGAAGGAACAATGCAATATGGTGACTTTGGATCTGTCCAGAGATTAAAAGACAGAGGAACAAGTTGATGTGTGGGTGGTAACCTAAGGAGGAATTCATACGAGAATGGACTTACAACAAGAGGAAAGATTAGGTCATAACATAGAAGGGAAGATAAAAGAAAGTGACGTAGGCCCCTCCCATGTTTGATGTTTCACAACAAAATCAGTTCCTATGCAATTCATAGAGGGATATAGAGGAGGACAAAGCATGCAAAGAGATACAATACACGATGCAAACGTCATTGGAGGAATACCAAATGCACAAATATGTATAGTGAGCCACACAAATATCATCATAGGAGGCCCTCATTTGTGAAGAGTTAGAATATGCAACACAAAAATCATTGGAGGAATCTCCTATGCACGAGGAGATATAATGGGAAACATAGTGGTCATTAGAAAAATTCTGCAAACATGAAGAGGTGCAGTGGGATGAACAAAAGAAGATAGAGGAGAATGTGCGTGAAGAGTTGCAACACACAGGGAAAAAATAAATGCAGTGAAACACTTGTTGTGAGGAGCAAGCAAAGGATCGGGTTAGTAACTTCCTACACTATTTTATAAAAATGTTGAGTGATCCTGAGGTTGTAAATATGTTGACACATATGTTGACACATATGTTGAAAAGATGTATGGGGGAAGAATAAACCATTATAGTTATATCTTCCCCACTTCCAGAAAGGGATGTATACTAGGTGAGAAAAATAGAAGTGCAAAAGATGAGAGTTAAAAATTATAGTTGAACTCGAAAGCTATGAGATGGATGGTTTCATGTTGGACTTGGGATCTGATGTGAATATCCTGCTAAAGAAATATTGGTATTTTATGGGAAATACAAACTTTGTGTGGTCCCCCATTCAACTTAGGATAGAAAACCAATACCTAATATATCCCATTGGTTGGTTGGATCAAGTAGAGGTGAATATTGAACTAGTGAAGACTAAAGAAAACTTTGAGGTGATTGAGATCATGGATGATTCAGATACCTAGCTAGTGCTACTTGGCAGTGTTTGGGAATTTGACAATAACGTTGTTTTGAACATGAAGAAATTACAAATGTCCTTTGAAATAGATACCTTGCATGTCATTACACCGTTAGATCCAAATGAGGGTGATAGTTATAGTGAGCCCATGAACGAGGATGCACAGAGCTCCATTATTGAGAACATTTATCAGATTACAGGGAATATAGAATATTATATGAATCCCACCGCAAGTGGTGAGCTAACCTAGAGAAGCATGCACTCATATTACAAAAATTCATAGGATGCTATGAAGATATGGTAGAATAAGTTGTATGAAGTTTCCACTAGGAAATGTGCCTAGATTACAAAGGTTGTGCGCCAGATTGGATCATAGTTATATAATGCACTGAGATTTGATGGTACGGGTCCAATTGACATGTTCCTATCACAGATGGAGGAAGTGGTCATGGAGAATCAAAGGGTGCATACCATGGATGCATTTTTCATAGGAACACTTGTGTGTTGATGGGTGATATATCACAGGTACATATAAGAATGGGAACATGTTGCTACGTTTATAAAGGTTAGGTTCCATCGCACCATAGACTTCGAACTAGTGAATCGATATAAGCATACTGAAGATCCGCATAATCATATTTTCTTTTGTTAGAGGCATTAGACAAAAAATCACATTCCTCACACCCAACAGGTCCATCGGTTTGTCCATACAATGGACATGGTCTCTAGAAGATGGTACATCCAAGAGGAAACAAGAAGGAAAACAAGAGACTAAGGAAGCATTAGTATGCATTTTTGTGTGACATTCACTTTCCCAACAGAAGGACCAACACATAAGGAGTCCCTCCTAAGAATTAAGGATTTTATATTCCACCATTAGCCAAAGAACTCCATGCTCAAAGTTTTTTCACCTATCACAAGACAATGACAAAAATGAATGAGGCAGTACACTACTGGAAGATTTACAGTGATGAAGTTGATGAAGATGAGCCTAGGGGAGTCTAGATCAATGAGATTGAGGGTGATCATGCGGTTGAAGGGAAGGTCTCAGATAGTAGTGCGTTAGACTATGGCTTCCTAATTAAGACAAAGGAACATAATATCAACACATAAGAAGCATTGAATATGGACATCATTAGGGATTATTGGGACAATAAAACAATAAAGTAGGTGGCAGGTTTTTCTAAAAGAGTATGAATACATTTTTCCCCAGAGCTTCTTAGAGACAAAGGATATCTCAAGATCCCCTGGTGCCATGAAAATTCAGCTAAATACAGATGCTAAACCAGTAAGAAGGAGACCCTATCACATCAATCCCAAGTATAATGAGAAGGCACACAAAGAGTAGGATCGAATGTTGGATGTAGGGATCATTGTTCCCATGGAAGAGTAATATTGAATTAGTCCAATGGTGGTGCGACCAAAGAAGACATGTGACATCAGGATTTGTATCGAATTACACAACCTAATTGTGGTTTACGTGCATGATTTGTTCCCTACACCATTTATCTATGAAGTACTGGAAAATGTGGGTGTCCATGAGGCCTACTCCTTCACGGATGGCTTCTCATGATATCACCAAGTGAAAATATTGGAAGAATATCAATCCAAGAAAATGTTCACAATGGAATGGTGCAAGTTTGAATACACAGTGATACCCACCGAGCTAAATAATTCACTTGTAGTATTTTATAGGATTGTGATCACAACGTTCAAGGATTTTATCCATAAGTTTTTGGAGTTGGACCTATATGATTGGATGGTTTTTATCCTATTAAAAGAACATATGCAGGCCCTAAGATTGATGTTGGATAGGTGTCGCTAGTTGCATATTTCCTTGAATTTGAAGAAGTGTATATTTTGTACACTATTTGGGATAATGCTCGACCATGTGGTATGCAAGGAGGGGTTTTGGGTGGATCAAGAAAATATTGTTGCGATACTACACATGTTATCTCCCATGTCATTTAGGGAAATACACATGACCTTGGGAATCACTGGGTATTATAAGCAATTCATTCAGATTTACTTGAAGGTTGTTGTGCCACTAGAGAAGCTACTACGCAAAGATACAAGGTACCTATGGATAGAAGAATGTTAGGAGGCATTGAATACATTGAAGGAAAAGTTGGTAACAACATTGATATTAGTATTTCCATATTGGAAAAACATATTCCATGTTCATGTAGATGCATCATCCATTGCATTGGGAATCGTACTCACAAATCCCAACAAAGGCAACATTGATCATCCAATTTACTTTTCCAGCCACAAGTTGTCTGATTCAGAAAACAATTATACCACAACAGAGCTCAAGGGCCTAACTATGGTATATTCCTTGCGAAAGTTTCATCATTACTTATTAGGAACCCCATTCAAGTTCTTTACTAACCATTCGACACTCAAGTATTTGGTCAACAACCTAGTGTTAGGGGAGAGAATATGACAATGTATTTTTCTCTTCCTGGAGTCTGAGTTTGAATTAGTCATGAAACCAAGCAAAACAAATGTATGTTTAGACCACTTGTCAAGAATTGAGCCCGAGGAAGCAAGTTGCAGCTTATATGATGAACTCTTTGATGCACAACTCTACAGAGTAAGGGAATTTCTGGATTAACTTGCTGATATTGCATCGTATATCACAATAGGACAAGCACTGACTAGATATACACAAACACAATATCACCAACTTGTGACCTGTAGCATCGAATATCAAGTAATTGTTGGGCACTCGTACAAGCTTGGCGCTGACAAAATTCTAGACATGTGCATTATAGACCTTGAATGAGCCATGATATTGTATGAGGCTTGTGAAGACATTGTAGGGGGACATAAAATTAGTAAAGAAATGACAGATAAGGTAGTACACGCAGGATTATGGTGGGCATCAATATTTGTTTATGCTAAGGAATATTGTAGATAGTGCGACATCTACCAACAAATCGAGAAACCTTGTCGACGAGATGAAATTCCCATGTTCTCGATCATAGCATTATAACCATTTGACAAGTGGGATATTGACTTAGTGGGAACAATCAGTCTCTCGAGATGTTGAACAGGTGCTCACTACATTATTACTACTATGTATTTGACACACCCATCAAAAGTTGTGCTAGTCAAATATTTCACTGCATAAATGACCATGTGCTTCATATTTGAGAATGTGATCACAAGGTTTGGTTGTCCAAAAGTGTTAATGAGAGATCAGGGTGCACACTTCCTAAATGACATTATTCGTGTGCTCACTCAATAATTTATGATCCATCACCAAAAGAGAACCCCCTATCACCCACAAGATAATGGTACGGTTGAAGAATTCAATATGATTATAGAGCACACCCTAACCAAGTTTTGTAATGTGCAATGTAATAACTAGGATCATCTTATTCTAGTAGTCCTATTAAAATATATAATGGCATGTACGCAGTTGACTTGGTACACACCATTCAGGTTGGTCTATGGATAGGAGGTTGTCATGTTATTAGATTTTATCATTCCAAGTCTGTGGATTTCCCTTGCCACACAGATGTCCGATGACCAATCACTTCCAATCACTTCAAAAAAGATTGAATGACCTTATGGAATTTAAAAAGGACCAATACATGGAGGGTTACAACCAGTTGGTCGAAAAGTAGAGACAAAAAATATGGCATGACTACAACATTTGACACAAACTTCTACAACTAGGGTCTTTGGTGTTGTTATATGAGAGTAAATTCCTTAAACACCCCAAAAAGTTATGCATGCATTGGTTAGGCCCATTTCTCATAGTATGCATCAATGAAGGAGGTGCAACAAATTTGGCCACACTGTAGGGTCATCTTCTCAAATGGATCATCAATGGAAGTTGGTTAAAGGTGTATTATGGCTTGCACAGGTCGAATGCACATTGAACTTATCAACATAGTGTAGGAGTTAGTGTAGAGTAGGAGTAGTGTAGCGTAGGAGGTATATAGGCAAGTATGAGGTAGGTATTATTACACATTCATTAGCATGTCAAGACAAGGTTCACTTGCACAAGATGATAGGAATAGTTGAGACGTCCACATATTTTTCATATTTGAGCTAGCAGGAGAAGTCATGAGAAAAGCACAAGGTGCCAAATATGACAGTGGGCTCACACAAGAGAGGTATAAGATACATGGTGGTTGGAAACACTGAGGTGTCGAGCAATATGATTTGGCTAGATAACAGATGGTTACGATACATGGAAAGTTATGATGACACAATTTAAAAGGCACAACGTTAGTATCACAGATCGATACCATTAGCATTCCATCTAGTGAAACCCACATAGGGCTTGGATCAAGTTAATACAACCATATCGGAGTTCAAAAACAACTAGAAATAAATGACATCATGTGACAAGGTCCCAACCTCTCTCTCAGTTACTTATGCCCCCTACACCCACAACAACCCATTCACAGAGAGTCGATGATCCATCACTTATAGTCTCTCCCATTGTTGCAAGTCAATAGTTTCAGAGACTTTTCAGCCCCTATCCTGAACATTAGCAAGAATTCTAGTTCCACAGTGAAGTCCTGAGGCCCTTGGACCCTTAAAGTATATGCATGGTATCCTACAGCTCCCGGTCCACATAGGTAGCCCAAAGTCCTATTGTTCCCTTCTCATGCCGATTGTACCTTCGAGTATAACTACTGGGAAGGGGACTCATCCTTTAGTTCACTAGTGGCATGAACAAAGATGCTAAATAGTTCCATAAACTGTGCTTTAAAGATTCTATGGTGGGACAACTCTCCATGTCAAGGGATGTTGGTCCTACCACCATGGATCAACACCTTTGTTGAAGCCAGTAACCTGATTCTTTAGGCTACCCCCTCTATCGGTGGTAGTTTTTAGAGTCTTCCCCACTATAAAAAATCATGAGAGAGATATGAAGAAGATGAAGATCATGGCCAATGGAGCCATCACCCTAGGACAGGCCTTGATAGTCACTAGGGTGGTTTGGTTGAATCCCAAAGGAGGGATATGGCCTATTTGGGGCTTGGAATTTTATACTACATGTTGAAAGACGTCTACTTTTTTCCATTTCATATGGATATTGATGAAGGAGAGGTCGAGATCCTAGAAGAATGAAAATTGAATTCACCATTAACCTTTCGAGATGCTCCACTCATTTCAATACCTATGTTGGGTTGCAACCACATCCCAAATTGATGATTTTCCCTTACTCAAGCATTGCACAGACATCTCAGTAAGTATGATTTAGTCAACTACCAATTCAATAAGGAAGCCTACGGATGCAACAACATCATTGGCTTGAGGATGAGCCAACTAATAGTTCTAGGGCCCTGTTGGCACCAAGGTTTTGGGGAAGTTGTGTGTGTGCGCCACAAGTCAATACTATGTAAGTGCCTATGAAGATACAATGTGCAACACCGAGAAGGATCAACATTAGCATCAGCCAAAGGAACATTAATGTGCCAAACCTATTTTGTATTGCACGCAAGGAATCAAACAAACGACCACATGTAGGGAATCTGAGTGTATATTTAAGAATGTTTTGTAATCAAGTATTATAATGACCAAAATGGTCATGGCCAAAGGTATTGATGATATGGCAAGTTAATTAGGATTGACATGCTCCAGGAAGATTTGGGGCTACATGTCGATACGAAAAATGTGTGGATATTTTTAATCAAAAACTTCACTATAAAAGTTGCTTACATGCGATTTACTTGCATTGTAGGCATTATGTGTGTGTGTTCAATCCTATATTAACTTGCATTCACATGTGTAGATGGTTATAATTTAAAGAAATACATAAAATATATATATAAAGTATTAGAAAAGACGTCAATTCAAGATAAGTTCTTTCTACATAGAACTTGAAACTAGAAGATATAAAAATATAAATGAAAAATAAAGCTTATGCTTATTTTAAAAAAAAAATGAAAATGAAGTGTATGTATTTTTATATTATCTTTTGTATGAAGAAGTACATAAACATTCATCGGTATTTGAATATGTTATATATCTGGTTAAATTTTCAACACCACAAAAATAAATATATTAACTACCACATAAAAGTTAATAATCTAATTCTTCATATGATCATATAAATCACACTCTTATGTATTCTTGAGACCCATTATTGAGGAAGATATGCTATTTCAGGATGTTTTTAACTCCATATCCATCTCTCATGCGTTTGGAGATAACAATAAATATCCATCTCTCATAAGTTTGGAGATAACAATAAATTAATATGCATATTCAAGTTGTCGTTGCCTCTAGATTCTAGTACTTGGTAAGCGATGGAAATAAACGATGGCTATTCTCACGAATCTCTCAAGCAAATTCATAGATAATTTATATCTCAAATCTTTTGATCCTACGTTCTTTTAAAATTGTGAGAATGGGATGTGGCTCATCTTAAATCTTTCATGATGTTATGAAAGATTATTATGGAAATTGTTTGCCTTTTTAGTACTTGCTGCAGGCTAAGATTCTAGCGATTGATTCATTGTTGACTGTTTATTAGTTTTTCTTTGATTATTATTATTTTTGTGCTTTTCAAAGTTATATATAAGCAAAATGAAATATTTAGTTTTCTGTAATAAATAAATTTATTTTATAAAAAGATAATTGGCCAATAAATTCCACCTCTTATTGTCGAGATGCATTTTTTCTCGACATTTTTCATATTATAACCTAAGTTGCGGACATGCATTTCCATATTAATGGCAGCATAATGCATATGCATTTTTTTGTTATGCTAGATAACCTAGGATGGTCGATGCCTGACATACATTTATCTCACTTATGTGGCTTTAAACAATTCTGAGAAGCCACTGACAAGCCACCGTCGACAAGCCACTGCCTTTGCCTCAGCCTCTATCTGAGTAGCTTACCACCTTTGCCTCAGCCTCTGTCTGAGTAGCTTACCACCTTTGCCTCAGCCTCCGTCTAACTAGCTTACCACCTATATATTCACGGTAGTTGCAAACTGCCTTTGCAAACCCACATCTATATTCACCATAGTTGCAAATTGCCTTTGCAAAACCACATCTATCTGATGCAAAGTCTGAATAAGTTTGAATATTATTCACTGTAGTTGCAAACTGCCTTTGCAAACCCACATCTATCTACTGCAAAGTCTGAATATTCACCACATTTGCAAACTACCTTTGCAAACTTTGACTACCTTTGCAAGATAACCTGCAAAATCTTATCGCCATGATATTCACCAAATCTTATCACCATGATATTCACCAAGACAACTTGCAAAATATTATCGCCATGATATTCACCAAGACAACCTGCAAGACAAAGGCATTGTTTAAGTCAGATAATGTTTATGTACTTTCAAAACTCTACAATGTCACCCAACATTTATTCTCTATATTACTCCAACATTTGCATCGGCTGGAAGGGAGTGAGAGGGAGCAACATCAGAGGGAGTAGAGTTCTGTTCCAAGCTACATATGGGTGTCCCTAGTACAGGAGACCATACCTGAAGGTATGTTGATGAACGCCCCTGCTGTATGTCTTTCTTATCAAGTCTTGTTGTGTAACAAACCCTCATTGACTCCTTCCAAAAAGTAGTCATTTGCACACACAATTAATCATCTCTGCACTTAACAAATACTACATACCTTTAAGCATATGACAGACTGGAATGGGACTTTCTGATGACAATCCTAAAGAAGAAAGGTATTGCCTAGCTCCCTTCTGTATTGGTTTTATCTGTTAATAGAAAATTTCCCTCACTAGTGACCAAACTTCTAAACCAAATTTCGGCCTTATAAACTCACTACTCAAATAAAAACCGCCAAGAGTAGCCCATCGAAACCGCAACCCCTAGCACATTAGAAAAATATAACAATAAAGAAACAAATCTATTGCTGCAACATAGAACAAACACAGTTTAACATACTCACCTGAAGTCTGGTTTCTCTGAAGCAGTTTACTACTCCAATGGGTGAAGGAGGCCCTTAATGGTTTATCTAAATATAGGAAAAATATCTCAGAAACCCTCCGCGCCTTAAAAATAGGCAGTCGTTTCCTGTAATTCCAGGTAATCATTTGTCATGATCTCCACAAAAAGTTGGGACTAAGACTGGTGATGTTGTATGGAATACTCCATCTACACCCTCCACAGCTACATCAAAACTTCCCTCTTCTGCAAATTTTCTCTCATGATGTTCAGACACTCCTTCGCATGCCTCACTCATTTTTCAGGAAGGTTGAAGGAAATCTTGGGAAATGATGCAACATGCCACAATTCTTTGAAGTAGAAGTCACTAAAATTAAAGTTTTTTTAAATCCACTGCAATGTACCTTGTTCCCTTATATATTTAATATCTTAAGTGGCCAGATGTTTCAAACTGCCAACCACTTGGCTAGTGGTAACATCCATATGTTATAGATAGATAAAACCCGTGTCTTCTAAGAATGTTTCAAATGTTGATCATCGATAGGGGCCTAGTGGGGCCAACATCTGATAATCAATTAGGGAAGCACATACCCATGTCTGTCAGTGTGTAGGATGTTGCCATCAACATTTGACTGAATTCATGGGCCTTGTATGGTAGGCGGTCTTGCCAATGGCCATGTGTTAGGGTAATTTTTCTCTACAGTGGGCCATTCTAATCCCTAATATTGTCCATGTTCATGGGCCTCGTGCCGTAGGATGTGTCTGTCGGCAGTTCCGATGTCGTGGAAATAATTTTCATAGTGACACTAAATATTCTCAACAAACATTTTATAAACTTATTTTCCACTTATTTCTACCCGAAGAAAGGCCCCTCCCTCTGTACCTGATATATCGTTGCTGTAATTTGCTTGCTCATTAGGTCGTTCGGCTTTGAATAGTACCTTGAAGATTCCACTTGGGTTTTCTGAATGCCTACTCAGGCTTAGAGGAATGGCAGGCAGGGTGGGACCACAACCCCATGATACTATAACTGGAACATGTGGATGTGGATGAGTGAAGCTGCTACGACAATGACCTCGATGTCCACACCACCTTATCTTCCACAACATATACATTAAGAATGGAGACATACAATCTCGACACACTAACCAAATATTTAGAATATAGATTGCCAAATGCCAATTCCATCACATTTTCATCTTATTTCCTTCCAAACAACACTATTTTCATTACATTTCCTTCCAAACAACACTAGAAGTCAGTGGGAAGAAATGCTAACAATACAATAGCAGGGGGGTACAAGATATATTCATTATCATTATTTGGGTTGTTGCAGACAATCACAGTTGAGAGAGTGCCAATTGAGAGAGTAGGCACATTAAATATTCCATCTGTTTCTTACATTCATGACTTCATTCATTGCTCTTTATGTTTTTTACATTAGACAATTAAGATTTTAATATATGTGCATATATATATATATATATATATATATATATATATATATATATTTTAATGCAAGGAAAAAAATGTATTTGTATTTGATATTTAAAGAAAAATCAAAATATACATGGACTAGCCTTTCCACTCAATTCCAAGTTTCTATAATATCTTCAAACCTAGACTTAAGACATATACAGTCTTTTGTTTCCATAAATCAAAATTGGGATCACACCAGTGAGTATACAATCTGAAAACATACTTCAAAAACAAACTTGTTTTTACTCAAGATAAAAAGCATGCTACTGAACAAAAAGGAACAGGTCATAAAAATTGAATTTTGGATTTCATCCAAAGGGATATTATCCCTGAACTCTTTCTCAATTAGGTGACCTTCCTGCAAAATGAGAGCTTCTTTTAAGAGTTTATCTACTTTGTAATTGAATTCCCTGTAAACATGTGAAAAGGAGATTTCTTGAAAGAGGGTCCTTTTCTCCCAGTTAAATTGTTGGGCTTAAGGCCATATTTGTAATTTGATTTTTCCTATTTTCCCAATCCATAAATAACTTTGAGTCTCCTAGAACCTAGGCTTAAGTCTATTTTTGTAATTCAATTTTTATCATTTGCCCAATCCATCAATAACTTTGAGTCTCCTAGAACCTGCAACCTGCTTACATTATTTTCTCCAACTACTTTCAATAGAATGCAAAGAGATTAGAACTCTGATATGTTGTTTGTTCCTTTTCCTGCTCCAAAATTCAAAGTAAAATAGTGTGAATTTTTACATGTACCAGTGTTAGTCTTGTTCTTCTGCTCATCGGAATCTTGCTTCTTCCTACCATTGGGTTGAACTGATTTATGTTTTCCTTTTTCCCGACGCTGGCTATATTTCTTCTTGGTGTTTAACAAGTATCCATATTGGAATCCACTATGGTTTCCATACTGAAAGTGTCCTCCCATTTATCCATAAAAATATCCATCCATTTATCCATAAAATATAAAAAACGACCTCACTTCGAGAACTTTATGCACTTCAATGCACTACACTAGCCTCTCTCTCACTTCGATCATCACTTCTTCGATCTTCCAATGTCACTCTACTTGTGTCATGCTTTTATCAGTCTTGAGAGATTTATGTTCTCAGTGTGCTTTTGACGATCCCTCTCACATCTGGGTATTCTATTAGTAGTCATAGGACAACTTTCTCCAATAGAGGAGCTTCTCCTCCACAAAGGGGTTACCCCCTTAAATAGATATCTTGCTACTACGGAGTGGAATATAGTAGAAAAAACGGAAAGCTAAGTTTTGGGTGAGATGGGATTGTCATGAACAACTACACATTCAGGTCGCCAATCCCCATGTCAATTTATTTTTATATTTTCTTAATATATTTGGTAATTGTGTACCTATGGTTGGAACTTTAAGGTTTCTATTTGATTATTCAAAAATAGGTTTCATGTGCATATATTCTTTAAATATATGCTTAAGGAAATTATAGAGTCAGCTCATGCCATCTGTGATCACCGATTCAACCAACTAACATCCCCATCATCGGATGGTCTAGGGTTGATTAGATTCCAACTCATAAGTATTATATAAGATTTAGCAAGACAATCCATATGCATAGGGTAACAGTTTGTTAGTGTTAGGTCTAGTCCAAGATGGAAAATAAAAGTAATGAAAGGCAAGTCTTATCAATGGCCAAGGCTCCACTGTCACCATGAAATCCTCTGAAAATTCAAAAATGATTCCAACCCTGAGTATCCCAAACATTTTCCTTGAAATTGTAATTGTAAATGGGTTTTTTAATTTTATGTTATATAATGGGTTCAACAAAAGAACTTTGTGGTTTCCTTATGTTTCCAAATTTTTGTTTTTGTATATTTTAAGCTGCAACATCATTGTTTGTGTTCTATGTTACCTACCAAAAAGGATTGTTATGATAATTGAGAGATTTTTCTATGTGGGTTTATTTTTTAGAGGAAGATTTTGTTGTCACTGAATTGAGTTTGTAAACAACTAAAGATAACTCGATTGGCCATTTGGTTTGGAAGAAGCAACTTATCAGGGATTTTAGACATGGAGGTGAGTCTTCTGCCAGTGACAACTTGTATTTCATGTGATTATATTTTTAGTCCTTCAATGTTTGTTTTTAAGGTTCAATCGACATACGGGATTTATATTTCTTGTGACTAGATTTTTAGTCCTTCTATGTTTGTTTTTTGGATTCAATCCTCGGACACTTTGTATATATGTATTGTTTTGAGTTTGTGAAGCTTAGGGCTCACTCAAACCCAGCTCCATGCTTATTAAGCATCCATATCCTCACCATGGCTAGAGAGGTATTCACTGATGACAAATTTTGAATCATTATGGTCTACCCATTAATGGATCCTACTGATTATACTAACCCAGGAACTCAATCACCTTCCCCAAAAGGACCCAACAATGCTGCTAAAAAATGAGAGAAAAGGATAAAAAATCATTATCTCACCTCTGTGCCCCCTGAAATGATGGTAGGCCTTACCTTGTAATCCATTTTGATCTTTACTTGGATAGTTGATCCATTTTTCCGGCATGGAAGATTTATGTATTCTATAAAAATATTAAGAGCTAGAAGTTAAATCTGTATTAGGTTTGTCTCTCTCTTTGAACATATGGTTAAGTAATAGGATTTGTAGGTGTAAGTGTTACAATTCGGAAGTTGGTTTTTTCATACCATGGGTGGGTTAATATATTAGGAAACTAAAAATCCATGGATGAGGGAAAAAAATTGATTGAAACTTTTCAATTTATTCATCAATTATTGATCATTATTAGGTTCACCCAATGGGCCTATCTCAAGTTCACCTGAAGTTCTTGAAGATTCAGGTGCATGAACTTAGTTACCTCTCATAGTTGTTTCTGCTAAACTAAATGTGATGGTTGTGTTGCACTAGATGATTATCCGCGAACCTCTCAAGTCACAATGAGAAAGTGGGTATTTAATGAGCCTAAAGTTACATTTGAGCCTTGAGATTTGCTAGAACTTGATATCTTTGGAACTGCCAATTTGTTTTTCCTTGAATCTCTGCGAGAAATTTGTGAGTATGCATTTCAAGTGAACACATCACCCATCCTGGAGGAGCACTTCACTCACTGCTTATATCTTTCTATTATGGGTGGATGGTTGAAGTGCTCCTCCTGAAGGATGTGTGATGTGTTCACTCGATCATTGGTGAAAAAATTATCACGCAGATTCAACCAAAAAAACATTGGCATTATGTCCAACAGTGAAAGTTTGCATGCAAAGCTTTAGAATTGCCATTAAAGGTGCTTTTTATCAGGATAAATTTCAATGCAACTTTGCATTGGATATTGTTGAGATTTCTTTTGAGCATGTATTCGACAGATGTTACCAAACTCAAGATCTAAAATTTCATTTCCTACTTTGAATGAATCCAAATTCAAATTACTTTGTCAATTATATCATACTTCAAATAATTTATAGTAACCATCAATGTGGAGCATCCCTAGCCTCTAGGTCCTTTATTATAAGTCAATATTAAGGAATCCATTCTTAGGTCACAACCATCATTTTTGAGATCTTGATTTGAAGTAGTTTCCCATGATAATGAAGATGACTGAACATTCAGACCATGTAAGTTTTTCTATCACAGAGGCACGTTTGAATTACATTTAGAGAGAGAACTATAAATAATAAGGCCTGCATCTTGAGTTTATGAAATTTACCCAGTGTTTCCATTAAGCATATCAGCGGTTTCTAGCAAACTATAAAGTGGACCAATAATGGTAAGCTATTTCTTCTTATGCCTATTACAAGATATCCTTTTAGTGTTGCAAAATTGAGCATTCAAAAAATTCTTCATTGGGAATTCATTCATAGGGTTGTTACTGTTTTCATTGGATATTATAGAAGACTATATATATTCAAAGACCTTTATTTGCATACTGAGGGGAACTACATTTGAATATATGTATGCAATTTTGTTGATCTAGCTATAATTTATTTGTGCAACTATATTTATGCTGACTTTGTTGATCTAAATAGATGTATGTGAAATTCTCATGTACCTTGATAGATTGTTAGCTGATTAAAATGTTATTATTGTAAGTGAAGGTGAAAGGTAACTTTTAACAACACAACTAGCCCCTACCTTGAGGATTTTATTTCTTTTGAAGATGATTTAGCCATGCATTTTTCTGCTAGGATAGGCATGTACATAAAAGATATAGATTCTCTTGATTGTGGAGTTCAGGTGGTGGCTTTACTCAGATATGTTTGGAGTGTAAGCCAACTTAACTACCACCTAGTCAAACCATGATATGTCTAATGTAATCATATTGTTTGCTACTGTAATGTAATATGATTGTTTTTCTAAAGAAAAATGTTGTGATTGTAGACCTCAAATGCCTTGGCCTATGAAGCATAGCAGTATCAACTGCTGTAATATTTGTAAAAGGAGAACACCATGACATGAATTGGATTCTTTTGTTTGTGAATTTTACACTAACATTTTCCTGCTTTCTTGTACCTAAGAAATTGGCTTATATCTCATCTTTGATTCCAAATTTTCAGCTTGTAGTTAATATAGACAACAATTTGTTTATCCATACTTTTTTCCTTCCTATTCATTTCTTCTGAGTTTTGCTTCATCAAATTTTTTACATTTAGTCCCCACCTCAAAATAGATTTGAGAGAGTACTTTTCTCTTTGTGAAACCACTTTTATATCTGATGGGAGCATGCAAAATGTGCACTCTTCCATGGAGGTACAAGCATGCACATCACATGCAGAGGAACTAGCCAATTGTGATTTCATCTCAGCGACAATGGCTTCATCATATCTAAAATCAAGGGTATCCTTCTGACTGCTTGTATGGGATCTAGACCGGCAATGTCAGTGGTGTCTCACTGAAATAGTCCTAGAAATTTGCGTGGGGAGATTTTAGCAGCTTTCTTCGCATTTCGGTTTCGATAAAATCTCCATTCTTTATACCGCTTGTCTCCCAACTCCCAGGAAGCAATAGTTGCTTGCTTCATTTGTCATTATTTCCTTCTTTTCTTAGTCAATATACCTGCCAATGTGCAACCTTACCCTTTTACACTTCTTGGCGGGAGCTACTTCACATCATGATAGACCAGATATCCCTCTCTCATCCAAGAACCCACCAAAAATCCCAATGCCTTTATTTTGAGTGCACTTCACAATTTTCCACATGCCCTAGCAAATTAGAAGTACCGTTGAATTGTTCCCAGAACTAAAGCAAGACCTGCATTCCTTCAAGACCTTCCTTTTGAAGCTGACTCTATAGACAAAGTTAGACCAGATATTACTCTCTCATCCAAGAACCCACCAAAAATCCCAATGCTTCTATTTTGAGTGCACTTCACAATTGTCCACATGCCCTAGAAGATCATAAGTACCGTTGAATTGTTCTCATAACTAAAGCAAGACCTACAATCCTACAAGACCTTCCTTCTAAAGCTGACTCTACGGACAAAGACTGAAGGTAACATTTCTCGTCAATGTCCAATTGTTTTCCTACTATTTTAATCATTGTTAGCTATCCTACTATTACCGCATAACAACAGAGACATCGCTATTACCGCATCTCTATTACAACAGAGACATCACTACTATTGTAGCACTTGTTATATGATGTTGTGTGGATTATACTTTTTCATAAATATAGTTTGTAATGTAATGAAACTTGTGATTCTCTATAGTTTTAACTTTTTCGATTTTTCTTAAATCCATCAACAATTTTTGAATTTTTAATATATATATATATATATATATATATATATATATATATATATATATATATATTTTAAAAAAATTATTGGAAGATATTATAAATGTAAATAATTTCTTTATTCTTTTCTTATTATCATATCTGTTATGTTTCCACGGGATGTCTACTCAAATCTGGTGATCGTGCACATCTTGAAGGTGTGTGGCATTGTGATGTTTCTCACTTGGTTTCTTGACAACACCAAATATACTTCATTTGGACTTCATTTGAACACTTGTGAAACAAACAAGAGACACACAGATACAGTGTGGGTGGCACAAAACATGCCTAACACTCGACTAAGTCTTATTATTGTGAAACAATTACAATATGAGCATTATTGGCTTGGTTTACGATAATCTCATCTCACCAATATACTCATACACACATTTGTCACACCAAGACTCGTCCGTCATAACAACTTTCGCAACTCCTACGATGCACCTCAAACGTGCACCCACCATAGACTCACCATCTCCTCTTTGTCACAAGACTTCACATAGACCTATGGTTTTGTCTCATAGCATGCCTCACCCAAACTTGCAACAATACTTCCCCAAACTCATCCCAAAGAAGGTCATCCCAACTTTGTCTACATAATCACCTCAAGGTAGCACAAGTCCTCCCATGTGGAGCGACTTGGCTCATTGAGGGAGATATGCCCCCTTTGTCCAAATCTTCCACATAACCTCTGAGTTGATATTGTTCTCCTTGTTGTTGTCCTTCTTGGTTGTGTACCCTTGTTCTTTTATATGGACTCCAAATGTCACCTTCGATAATCATCGCTTCCTTTGGATGTGTAACACCCATTCGTGGACCAATGCATCCCTTCACAAACCCAGTGTGCCCAAACAAACCCATGCACTCATCAACCTTCACATCCCTTGGGACCAACATGCCCCAACCCTGGATGCACTCCTCATGTCGACGTGCCCCAACCTCTTTGGTGTGCTCCTTCTCATAGTCGTTTCCGCCTCATACTTGGACAAGCCCCTTGGCGTGTTTGTGCACCAAGGTGCCCACTTGCCGAACTAGTGCACCTCTTAAGTTTCGGAGCAACCGTAAATTCTATCTCCTTGAGGACTTGGATGAGAGTCCCTACACCCTTCTAGCTAAATACCTTACACTATCCATTAAACACATCAATATTAAAATCTAAAAATCAATTTAAAATTTTACCTCTACCATAAGAACTAAACTTTTCATCAAGCCACCCGAGTACATAAGAACTTTCAATACTAAACAACCTATGTAATATTCAACGTCAATTAGGACCTGTAATTAAACTTAAGAGTTCTAACCTAAGATGTTGATTATAGGGTCAAAAATCAATGTGGTGAAAACATAAACATGGTACAAAAAGGATTCTTTTATCGAAAATAAAAGTTCATGTAGAAAAATATGGTTGAAGTAAAAAAGAAAGGCTAAAGGAAATTGTGTTAGTTTAATTTAATACATTTTATAAACTTTTATA
>JASDQU010752811.1:24531-37470 GCA_032191745.1 Picea mariana | reverse complement strand
GAGCCTCCTTCTAGTTATAGCTGGAAAACAAAGGAAGTTGGTGCTTCCAATGAATGTAATTCTTTAAGACATATAAGAAAAAGAATTTTGTGGTTTTCTCCCGATTTATGTTTCCACGTAAAACACCGGTGTACTGTGTATGTGTGTGATTGTTTATTTCTTACTACTCATTATTGGATAATAATTCTACATTGATATAACATTTGAAGAAAAAGGATTATAATTATGCTATTACTGATTCACCCCCCTCTCAGTAATCCAATACTTTGAGAAAATTTCCCTTGAAACATACCCCCTTAAACCATCTAGATGGAAAAGGTATGTTGATGACACCAATGTCAAGTGGCCTCATGTCAAAGAAGAACTGGACAGATTCTTTGAGCACCTCAATGGCATTTCTGAGAACATAAAATTCACCATGGAACTAGAAGAAAACAATAGCATACCCTTCCTAGACATGCTTATGATTAGAAAACAAGATGGTACATTGGGACACAAGGTCTTCAGGAAGAAAACCCACACAAACAACTACCTTCATGCGGATTCCCACCACCATCCCTCTCAAAAAATGGGGGTTCTCAACACCATGGCCACAAGGGCAGCAAGAATTTTCGACAAAGAACATCTAGAGGAGGAAATAAACCACTTAACCAGAGTCTTTAAGAACATTGGATATAGAGACAAAGACATCAAAAAGGCAATGAATAAGAAGGATAGAATGACTCAGGTCCAGAATGATCAAACCTCCAACCAAAAAGCCTTTCTTCCCTACATTCGAGGTGTCATAGACAAGATTGCTAAGATCTTAAAAAGAAAAGAAATTGTAACCTCCTTCAAACCCCTAATCACTATCAGACAAAGAATGAAATCTGTAAAGGACCCCATAGACCAACAACAAGGAAAAGGCATCTACAAGGTCTCTTGCTCATGCGGCAAGTGTTACATTGGGGAAACTGGATGATAATAAGATAAAATTCAATCTAAAACTAATCCTAGATTTATTTTTTACTTACCAAATTTAAAAACTTTTTAAACAAACCATTAGAAACCCTAGACCTATATACATTGTCAGACATATCAACATTTAGAAATCACTTATGTTATATTAATTATTATTACTAATTATCTTTACATTATTAGGTTATAAATAAAAACACTACAAAACAAATACTACAAAACCCTAGAACTTTATACCTATTTAGTGATATCAACATCTATAAAATCACTCATGATATATTAATAATTATCACTAATACTTAAGCTCTATTATAAATTAAAATGTAAAACAAAATACTATTAAGTAATATAATAAAATTAAACTCCTTCTAACCCTAAAACTTTAAATTATTTATATTTATTAAAAAACTTTAATTATTTCTATTATTCACTATTAAAAGTTACGTTTAAATTTATTAATAATTAATTTGTTTTTAATTAGCTCCGAATTAGGGTTACATTTAGCCGACCTGGTTATCTTATTTACTGTCTTGCATATACACTATTAATGACTAAGATCAACTAGCTCTCTAATTGATGATTAGTCCTGATGATGAATCCCGATCCAGATTCGAAACGTCAATGACAAAATGACACCAACTATGGATTCTCCGGCAAATGATTTTGAAATTCCTCACCACAGAAATCTGAAAACAATCCAATACTTATTACTATCCATAGGGAAATGGCTTAGCTAAATCATCAAATAAGAGTTTAGTCAGAATCATTAAGAAGTTGCTTGAAAAAAATACCAAGGGTTGGGATTCCAAGTTGAAATTTTCTTTGTGGGCTGACAGAGTTACAAATAAAAAGTCAATTGGCACATCCCCATTCTAGTTGGTATATGGCATTGAAGCCATCTTTCCTGTTCAACTTACACTATCAGTTGAATTTTTTTTACAAGAAGCAGACTCTGAGCCAAACGATCTAACTAGGAGCATCCACAATTTGGTAGAGTTGCAGCAAGACAGAGAGCAACTTTTGGAAAAGACAAAGTTACACCAAAGGAAGATGAAAGAATTTTTTGACAGAAAAGTTAAGACAGATATTTTTAAGGTAGGGGAGCTAGTTCTAAAATGGGATGCAACAAGACAGGAAAAGGGAAAACATGGCAAGTTTGATGCACTCAGGATAGGTCCATTTGTAATTGCATTAGCTCAACAAAACAATACTTTTTTCCTCCAAGATCTTGCAGGTTAAGAAGTATCAGGTGGCCCATTCAATGGGTAGTTTCTGAAAATCTACTTTTCATGAAGCTTTCCTTAAAGCCTACTTATTTGTACATATCCTTTTTAGTTTTGTTTTCGTCAATAACTCCATGCGCAATGGAATACTGAGTAAAATATATTTTGATTTCAAATTGTAAGTAAAGCTATTGAGTCAAACTAGGTTCTTGGAAACCTCACAGGGAGGTCTCCATCCCAGCTGGAGCCAAATTTTATTTCCCAAAATGGATCAGTCAATTTGTTCCTTTTTGTAGGTGATAGCATGGTCATAAATTAGGGTCCTATATAAATTTTTAGAATTTAGAAGTGTCAAAATATAGGATTTAAGATGTTATCCTAGAAATAAATCGATCATCAAAAGGTCTTTTCAAAAAATCAAGAAAACGCTTTTCAATAGCTAACATATGTTTTGAAGTTGAAGTTAGCTGGTGAAAGCCTCAAGTTTCAATGGCTAAAGTGTACTCTCAGCAACAAGTGAGTCGGTGAAAGTGTTAACAAAGGTTTTCCTCCAACGAATCCAGAAACCCAAAAAGGATACGTCGGACGCACGTCATACGATCATCGTGGAGAGTGAATGGATGCAAATGAGTGGTGACACCTTTTCATCATGTTCTAGCAGGACATCATGATAGATTGTGCTTACAAATTTTGTGGGGCAAACAGAGAAAGGTTTGAAGACGTGACACACTCTTAATAATCATTGCAACCAGAGGATAAAGTACCAGTTATGTAGTGTCCCCAAGACCGATCCCTTTGTAAATCTAATGTATGAAATGAATTGCAAATATGTGTTATAGGCTGGTGAGTCAAGTTTTATATAAGATGATAGGCTTATGTGATTATTAGGCCAAGGAGCCTAAGTGTTGAAGGCCAAGAGCATGCTTTTGTATATGTAATCATGTAGAGCATTAATAAAAATATAAACACTGCTGCGTACAAGCCGACACGATGAATGAGTGATGGGGGACTAAGCATCCACAAAGTAGGCAAGGGATTAGGGGTTGGAAAGTGGGAAAAAGGGTCTAAGTGTTGAGCCTAGGGGCTAAGCCTTGGGAATAATATTTTATTATTATTCCAAAGAACATGTGCAGTTTATGTTTTTTATCTTAAGTTCCTGGCAAAGGGAAAATGTGCAAAGGGGATGCATGCTGATGGAACGCATGTAGTTCCATGGGTGACAAGTGTCAACCCTGGTGCATGCGAATAAAATGGCCAAGATGAGCCGTGAGAGGGGTTCCTCCTTCTTTCCACCTGACTTCCTGAGCATGTACGGGCTCTGAGCAGTACGACTGACCCGACCTCTGCAAAGAATACCTCATGCATCCCTAAGAGCTAAAAAAGGTCGGTGTTTTGTCTTTGAAAATCCGTGTGCATCCTCTGTCTGAGAGATGGAGACTATGCATGGAGTCTCTTTCCCAAAGCTGTGACCGTGAGACCATCTTGCCATTGTTGAGCCTGTAGGAAAGCCATGTCCATTTTCCCCATGGGTTGTTGTGGCCACGCAGTGCTAGACTATGTGTGGCTTGTTGGCCAGTTGTGCAACACTCTCTCCAGGTGAGAGAGGTGATTGAGGTTGAAAGAACAGGTGGTTTGGCCTGTGAGTGACTCTCTCCAGGTGAGAGAGTGCGCAGAGGAAGGAGAGAACTCCTGGAAGGAACACGATAGTTGCCACAGAGCTCGGATCCTTTCGGTCTGGTCTATTGTTGTAACCCAAGGTAAGGGAGGTTAGTAGCTGAAGGCCTGTCTAGGTGACAGAAAAGGTGTATACTCCTGGGGTGGAACAGGCATGTGGGGAAGGAGAGTCTATGGGCAGTGAGCATAAGGGGTTCCTAGGAGAAAATTCCTTCCTTGTGACTGTGTGTTTTCCCTGTAACCTCAGCTTAGCCTACGATTCCTTGCCTTGGGGTGGATCTTAGTCCCAACTCAGGGGTGACCCCCTGCTGAGTTGATGAGTAGTGTGGTCTAATATTGGGAGGTTCATGGAAGGCCTGCACTTGGTTGATGGAACTACCATTGTTTCAAAGATAAGTACTAGATGATTCTTTAATTATGTTTCTGTATCTCTGTGTTTATCATGTATTATGTTGTGCATATCAATTTAATGTTATTGCTATTGACTATATATTATAGTAGTAAATAATATGAGTACTCTAATCTTAAATGTATTTCTTTGCTTAAATGCATGTGGATTATATAATTCCTGTATGAGTTATGTAAAAAGGTGTGTTACAGATTGGTATCAGAGAGTGATAAAAGCCTTGGCATAGTAAGCAATGCCACAATTTGGTTTCAGAGCCAAGGTTTCGACACTGAGCCTAGATGGGCCTGCTGAGTGGTCTTTGGATTGAGGGTGTGAGGAGAAATTGTGTCTAGAGGACCAATTTTGGACCATGGTAAGCTCAGGAGGTATAGCGGTGTTGTGAAACCATAGTCGGTGTGGTCTATGGCCACAGGGAGAGAGGACTCCACACCAGTAGTGCTGCAGCCTTAGGATCTATTCGGGAGGGAAGGTGAACCCTCATGACCGTCAGATTTGGAAAGTGTGCACAGGGTTTAAAAAAAAACCATTTTGAGTTGCACAGGAGCATGGGAATCGCGATATGCGAATTCTCGAAAACCCAAAAACCCATGGAGATCTACGTGGTAGATCTAGGAGAAAGGCTCGACCATTAGATTTGGTGGAGTCACACTCGAGTTAGACACGAAAACCTTTCAGATTTTGTAAAGTCGGGAGATAGGAAGTGAGGGAGGTGAACACCTCTGAAAACCCGAAACCCTGAAATTTCTGAAACGATCTACACCATAGATCATAGGAAGGGAGCTGATCGTCTGATTCAGCGGAGGAGTAAACCATAATTTTGGGATTTTGGTAGTTGGAAGTTCAATATGTGGGGTTCATGACCTCCCGATGCCCAAAACCCCAAAACATCATAAAGAGCTGCGCCATATATATGAGAGGGGACCTAACCATTGGATTTTTTCTTGGAATGGATCTGGGTGCATGGATGTGTACCACGTGCCAGAGAGTTGAAAAGTCAGGTGAGAGTGGTAGGACTTGATGGCTTCACTGAGTGTGACATGGAACCTCCAGAATGTGCCACTCGCCACTGTGGTTGAGGGTGACAACTGTGTTGTGGGCCCGAAGAGTAAAGTAAATTGGATTTTTGGAATTTGGGAGTTGGAGTGACCTGGGGTTGGGAGTCACTGCATCGTGAACTCTCGGGAACAGAAAAAATGAAACCTTGAAGTCCCGAAGTCCTGAAATTTGCAGAGTCAAACAAGAACTCAAAAAACATATTTGAATCAAAAACGTTTTTCTTGTTTACACTGGTTATGAATGTTGTAATTTTCTCGAAGGTTTAAGGGCCTAACAAACCTCGAATTGATTGCACATTGTGTGTGCAGAGTTCAACAAGTGTCAGGACACCAATTGATTGAGGTCGAGTATAGAGATGGAAGAGGTGTGGATTACCTCCATTTCAGAGGGTGAAAGAAAAGGAAGAGATGTCAACCTGGGAGTTGAAGGATCGAACTCCAATAGGCATGGAAGAGAATTTGACAAGGAAGGGTACATAATGAAAATCATTGAAGGATTGCAAAGAGATGCCCAGGCTCACCGAGATGATAGCTGAAATCTCATGAAAGTCAGGGATCGACAAGGTGAAATCAACTTAAAATTATTAAGGAACCTGGAAAGAATACAAAGGAAATTGGAGAAGGGGAGAGACTCAAGTAAGATAGCGAATCACATCACCCGTGAGAGGAGAATGAGATCAAGAAGTGTCAGGACCCCTGAGAGGAGAAGGAGGTCGATGAGTGGTATCAGACATCATAGTCACTCCCAAAGGCATTAGAGTAGGGAGACACGCAACAGTTCAAGCTCGTCTCCTACTAGAAAACACCGAAAATATGGAAAGGATGAATTGAAAGGGGAGATGAACAAGATTAAACCTCCTACGTTCGATGGTGAATATAAGAAGGAGGAAGATGATGAAACATGGTTGTTGGGTATGAGGAAATATTTCCAACTGCAGAACTACTTTGCTCATGTAGAAGGAAGAATTGCAATGTATCATCTAAAAGGAAAAGCATCCATGTGGTGGGATCAGTTTGTGCAAGAACAACACATCAGAGAGAAAGATATCACTTGGAAGGAGTTTAAGAGGTATTTTGAGAAGAAATACCTGACTAAAAGATACTATGACAGAAAGATGAAGGAGTTATTCGAACTCAAGATAGGTAGCATGACCATTGATGAGTATGAATGAATTTTTTTGTAACTACTGAAGTATGTTCCATTCATCAAAGACAAGGCTGTCAAAATTTAGAGATATTTGAGTGGACTGCCACCTTCCATTGGTGAAAATATTCAATATGATGATCCTAAGACTATGAAAGAAACAATAAGAAGGGTGAATTTCTTGTATGAACAACAAAGAGAAAGACCTATCCTTTGGAAGGCTTGGGATAAAGAGAGAACTGTCCATACTGTTTAGCAAGCTGAAACAGTGGAGGATATGGGTAGCAGAATGCCAAGGATCTACGTAGCCCTGGACAACAAGCAAGTAGAATTTCAATCGCACATGATTGAAGTGGAAGGTATGGTTAACAACTGACCACTCATTATTTTAATAGATTTAGGGGCTATCCATAGTTATGTAGATCCTAGGGTGGTGGAAAGTTTGCGTTGAACAAGAAGAAAACATGAAAAGTCTTGGCTAGTGCAGTTAGCCATAGGAACCAAAAAAAAGGTCACTGAATTGGTTAAGTCTTGTTCAGTGGACATGAAAGGATTGAGCACTAAGGATGAATTGAATATTCTTCCTTTACGCTCTTACGACTGCTTAATTGGGATGGACTGGTTTGTCCAGCACCATGCCCTTCTGGACTGTTGTAACAAGAGGTTTACATGCCTAGACGAAGAGGGAAATTAGGTAACAGTCCAAGGAATTCCCAGAGCCATGGCTATTAGAGAAATCTTAGCCATGCAGCTGAAGAAGTGTTACAGGAAAGGCCATCAATTATTTGCAGCCCGTGTGGGAGAAGCATCCAGAGATGCAGTCTCAAAGCTGGAAGACCATGAGGTACTCAAAGAGTTCAAGGATGTATTTTAGGAGGTACCTGAACTACCTTCGAAGAGTGACATCGATTTTTCTATAAATTTGATACCAGGAGAAGCTCCAGTTTCGAAAGGTCCTTATAGAATGAGTATGCCAGAGATGAAAGAGTTGCAGTTGCAGCTCGAAGATCTACTAAAGAAGGGGTACATTCACCATAGTGTGTCACCTTGGGGAGCCCCAGTCCTATTCATGAAGAAGAAAGATGGGGCGTTGAGGCTGTGCATTGATTTTCGATAGTTGAATAAAGTAACTGTCAAGAACAAGTATCCTCTGCCAAGGATCGATGATCTTTTTGATCGATTGAAGTATGCGAAAATATTTTCAAAAATAGATATCAGATATAGATATCACCAGATGAGAATAAATGATGAGGACATGAGAAAGACCACCTTTAGAACAAGGTATGGTCATTATGAGTTCACGGTGGTGCTGTTTGGACTGTCAAATGCACCTGCTTTTTTCATGTTCTTAATGAATGGTGTGCTCAGGGACTATTTGGACAGGTTTGTCATAGTCTTCCTAGATGACATATTGGTGTATTCCAAGTCAGAGGAAGAGCATGAGAAACACCTGAGAATGGTGTTGCAAGTGTTGAGAGAACACCAACTGTATGCCAAGATAAGAAAGTGCTCATTTTATCAAAGACGGATTCATTACTTGGGGCATATTATATCATAAGAAGGGATCACTGTGGATCCTGAAAAGGTTGTGGCCATTTGAGAATGGTTAGCACCAAGGAATGTGGCAGAGGTTAGATATTTTATGGGTATGGTAGGCTACTACAGAAGGTTTATAGTTGGATTCTCAAAGATAGCTCACCCTATCACTTCCTTGCAAAGGAAGGAGAAGAAGTTTCAGTGGACAGAAGAGTGTGAGAGCAGTTTCCAGTGATTGAAGTAGCTGTTAACCAACACTCCAATCCTGAAGATTGCAGATCCAAATATGGATTTCATGGTGTGCACATATGCGTGTAAGGAGGGGCTGGGAGGAGTTCTCATCCAAGAGGGATTTGTAATCTGTTATGAGTCCCAAAAGTTGAAAGAGAATGAAAGGAATTATGCCACTCATGATTTGGAGCTGGCAGCAATCGTCCATGCTTTGAGGAAATGGAGACATTACCTCATGGAAAGGAGATTCGAATTGAGAACAGACCACAATGGTCTGAAGTATTTATTTGATCATCCAACCTTAAATGTCAGGAAAACCAGATGGCTGGAGTTTCTGTGTGAATATGACTTTGATATCCAGTATTTCAAAGGGAAAGAAAATAAGTTGGCTAATGCACTCAGCAGAAAAGTGCACGAATTACATGCTACGACCATTAGCATGTACACGACTGAGATTAAGAACAAAATTTTGGAAGCTACAAATGTTGATTTGTAGTACATAGGTCTGGTAGCAAAGCTATAGTAGCGTGAGAGACAACAGACCCAGGGAAGTTACACCATAGGAATTGATGGATTACTTCTGTATTAAAACAGAGTGTATGTACCCAATGTCTGAGAATTGAAGCTGGAAATTCTAAAAGAAATGCATAACGTGGCTTATGTTGGACATCCCAGATATCAGAAGACTGTTGTAGTAGTCAAAAGCCATTACTTTTGGCCGGGTCTGAAGAAAGAAATCGATGAATACATCGCCAGATATATGGAGTGCCAGAACATTAAGGCCGAGCATAGTCATCCAGCAGGGTTGTTGCAACCCTTACGCCTTCTTGAGTCGAAATGGGATGTGGTAAAAATGGATTTTATCACAGGATTACCCAGAACAAGAAAGCAGCATGATTCAATCATGGTGGTGGTGGACAAGCTTACAAAATCTGCCCATTTTATTCCATTGAAAACCACTCACAGGGTAGCTGATGTTGTTGATATCTTCTTAAAAGAAGTGGCATGCTTGCACGGAATTCCTAAGACGATTGTGTCTGATAGGGACCCGAAATTCACCTCGAATTTCTGGAAAGGATTGTTCAAGGGATTCAAAATGAATCTGAACTTTAGTACAACGTATCATCCTGAGTCTGATGGATAGACAAAGGGGGTGAATAGAGTAATAGAAGACATATTGAGAATGTATGTGATGGATAAGCCACCAAGGTGGGGAGACTACCTGTATTTGGTAGAATTTTCCTACAATAATGGGTATCATACATCGTTGAAGATGATCCCATTCGAAGCACTTTATGGAAGAAAGTGTAACACTCCAATGAGCTGGGATAATCCAGTTGATAGAGCAGTGGTTGAGCCTGAGCTGCTCAAAAATATGGAAGAACAAATGATAAGAATTAAACAGAATCTAAAAGCTGCCCAGGACAGGCAGAAAAGTTACGCTGATAGTAACAGAACCCACAGATAATTCAAAGTGGGTGACCATGTTTTCCTGAAAGTGAAAACTAACAAAAGTTCCCTGAAGTTGGGAAGTTGCGCCAAGTTGGAAGCAAGATTTTGTGGGCCATTTGAAATCCTGGAAAGGATTGGGCCAGTTGCATACATTCTTGCATTACCTGCAGCTATGACTATACATAATGTGTTTCATGTTTCACTGCTTAAGAAATATATACCTGATGCTAATCATGTTATCGATTGGAATGTGATTCATGTGGAACCAGAAAGTGTCCTACAAGTGCATCCTGTGCGCATATTGGATAGGAAAAGAAAACAGCTCTGGAATCGAGCTATAGAGATTGTAAAGGTCCAGTGGACCTGGTACAGTCCTGAGGACATGACATGGGAGCATGCAGATGCTATGAGGGTAGAGTACCCGCATCTTTTTGAAAATTTTGAAAAGCTTGCAGAGACAGTGTAAGGTTGCACTGAGGACAGTGCAAAAATAAGGGGAGGGGGATTGTAGTGTCCCCAAGACCGAGCCCTTTGTAAATCTGATGGATGAAATGAATTGTAAATATGTGTTATAGGTTGTTGAGCCAAGTTTCGTATAAGATGGTAGGCTTATGTGATTATTAGGCCAAGGACCCTAAGTGTTGAAGGACAAGAGCTTGCTTTTGTATATGTAATCATGCAGAGCATTAATAAAAATATAAACACCGCCGCATGCAGGCTTACATGATGAATGAGTGATGGGGGACTAAGCATCCATAGAGTGGGCAAGGGATTAGGGGTTGGAAGGTGGGAAAAAGGGCCTAAGTGTTGAGCCTAGGGGATAAGCCTGGGGGCTTAAGCCTTGGGAATAATATTTTATTATTATTCCAAAGAACATGTGTAGTTTATGTTTTTTATCCTAAGTTCCTGGGAAAGGGAAAACGTGCAAAGGGGATGCATGCTGATGGTACGCATGCAGTTCCATGGGTGACAAGTGTCAACCCTGGTGCATGTGAATAAGATGACCAAGAAGAGCCATGAGAGGGGTTCCTCCTCCATTCCACCCGACTGCCTGAGTGCATACGGGCTCTGAGCAGTATGACCGACCCAAACTCTACAAAGAATACCTCATGCATCCCAGAGAACTGGAAAAGGCCGGTGTTTTGTCTTTGAAAATTCATGTGCATCCTCTGTCTGAGAGATGGAGCCTATGCATGGAGTCTCTGTCCCGAAGTTGTGATCATGAGACCATCTTTCCATTATTGAGCCTGTAGGAAAGCCATGTCCGTTTTCCCTGTGGGTTGTTTTGGCCATGCAATGCGCAATGTTGGACTGCGTGTGGCTTGTTGGCTAGTTGTGCAACACTCTCTCCAGGTGAGAGAGGTGATTGAGGTTGAAATAATAGGCGGTTTGGCCTATGAGTGACTCTCTCCAAGTGAGATAGTGCACAGAGGAAGGAGAGAACTTCTGGAAGGAACTCGGTAACTGCCACAGAGCTCGACGACTTCTGGTCTGGTCTGTTACTGTAACCCAAGGTAAGGGAGGTTAGTAGCTGAAGGACTGTCTAGGTGACAGAGAAGGTGTATACTTCTGGGGTGGAACAGGCATGTGGGGAAGGAGAGTCTATGGGAAGTGAGCATGAGGGGTTCCTGGGAGAGAATTCCTTCCTTGTGACTATCTTTTTTCCATGTAACCACAACCTAGCCTAGGATTCCTTATCTTGGGGTGGATCTTAGTCCCAGCTCTGGGGTGACCCACTGCTGAGATGATGAGCAGTGCGGTCTAAGGCTGGGAGGTTCATGGAAGGCCTGCAGTTGGTTGGTGGAACTACCACTGTTTCAAAGATAAGTACCAGATGATGCTTTAATTATGTTTCTATATCTCTGTGTTTATCATGTATTCTATTGTGCATATCAATTTAATGTTATTGTTATTGACTGTATATTATAGCAGTAAATAATATGATTACTCTGAGCTTAAATGTATTTCTTTTCTTAAATGCATGTGGATTATATAATGCCTGTATGAGTTATGTAAAAAGGTGTGTTACAGATTGGTATCAGAGAGAGATAAAATCCTTGGCACAGTAAGAAGTGCTACAAGTTATTTGATGACATCAATTCAAATCACCATTTCCTATTTCAAACTCACGATGTTCAAAAAATTCTATTATGGGGTTTCATATTTCATTGATAACACAAGGTCATTTTCACCAGTGCCAGCCCTTTCCTTATTAATACATTTACTGTTTCAACCGTGTACAAATTAGCTGGTGATTAAGTTGCAGATGGAAAGGAAGCAAGGAGGATGACTTCTGAGAAAATAATTGGACAATTTATCTTTTTTGCAGTCTTATCCAGAGGTGCAGAAGTGTTTCTCAGATGAAGGTTGTATGACATATGTGGAAAGGTTGCAGGAAGGCTATCACCATGCGATAGTAGAGATTTTTGCAAAGTCATACAATGGAAATAAAGCTACATTGGGATCTCTGGAACTGATAGTTGATGAAGTTGCCATCGCTTTAGCAACTGGCTTACCCAGAATAGGCCAAAATTGGTTTAAAACAATAGTGACCAAGAATTTGGATTTTTTATCATACCTCAAGACAAAATTCTAAAGTATAATCTGGAAGAAAAGTATCCTTGTTTCTTATCTTGAAGATGAATGGAAAGATCTATTCAAAGGCATTGAGTTATACTTAACCTTAGAGGGCAGGTATGACAAGTTAATGTTATATCATTTTAGACTCCTAGATCACTTCACAGGGAAGGTCCTTCTAAATTTTCCTTTCTTTCTTCATAGAATCCTAACCAAGGTGTGTAATAAGATCAGATCCAAACCATTCAACATAAAAAATGCCCTTTGTCATTATGGCCTAATTAAAATGATCATATTAGAAGAACTGAGACAGAGAGAAAGAAATTGACATTACTTTCTCTTCTAGGAAGGTTTTGAGACCCAAACTCAACCTATAAATGAAAAGAAGAAAGAAGGCAAGAAGTAGTCAACTCCTCAGAGTAGCTCAAGGAGAAGGAGAGCTATCCCAGAGCCACCAAAAGACAAAAATTCTAGCATAAAGCCCAAGAAATCTTGTAAATGTGTTGTCCTACACAAAATAGATCTAGCTAAACAATGATACACACATTTGCAGAGAGAATTGGAAAAGAAGAAGAAGGAGAGAAAGAATGGAAAGAATTCTCATTAACCGTTGTGAATAATAAATAATTTACACATGATATACTCTGTATAACTCAATGAGTTCGAATTGGGGTGAACCAA
>JASDQU010752810.1:0-37579 GCA_032191745.1 Picea mariana | reverse complement strand
TATGAGCCAATTGAGTACACAAACAAGAAAATAATTTTGTCCAAAAATGTCCAGTGAAGATGGGATCTCTGTCACTTACAATAATATTTGGGTTTCCATGTAGATTTTGAACTGTCTCCATGAATGCATTGGAAACTGTACTATCTTTGAAGGGATGAGAGAGTGCACAAAAGTGTGCATACTTGGTCAGTCTATCAACAATCACCATGATGACACTCTTTTCTTCAGACTTCGGTAACCCTTTGATGAAATCCATGGAAACCTCCTCCCAACGCTGACTTGGGATGGCTAATGGTTGTAAAAGACCTAGGGTCTTAATTGTTTCCACCTTATTTTGTTGGCAAACCAAACATTCTGCCACAAACCTTTGACGTTAAGTTTTAAGGCCATCCCCAAAAAAAATATTTTTGACTCTATGGTAGGTTTTCAAAAATCTTGAGTGCCCTCCTACTGGAGAGGTGTGCAATTCCAATAGTACCTTTTGTTTGAGTTAGGATTTCTTACATAAATATAAGTGATATTTGTACCATAGTGAATCATTTTTCCATGTAAATGTATCTGATGCATTGGAATCCTGCTACAACCTTTGAATGAGAGTCCACACTTTTTTGTCATTCTTCCATTCATCCCTTTCTTCTATTATCCAATTGGGTTGGACGATCGAGATAGCATAGAGAAGGGCCTCAACATCTTCATCCTTTATTGAGAGTGCATCTGCCACAACATTTTGCTTCCCCTTTTTATAGATGATTTCAANTGAAGATAGTCTTTGTTCCAGGAAGTATTTAAGACTATCATGATCTGTTTTGACCTTGAAGTGCCTACCTATTAGGTAAAGATGCCATTTCTTCAATGCATGTAGTATTTCCATCATTTCCTTCTCATAAATGGGTTTGTGTAAGTCCTTTCCCTTGAGTGGTCGACTTTCAAAATCCAAGGGTCTTCCTTCTTGCATTAGGACAACACCAATTCCATTTCCTGAGGCATCACATTCTCCCAGAGAGCCTAGTCCATTGATGGAGGCTCAAGGAGATGTAGCCTAGTTGGGGGTGAACTCCTTTATCATGTGCTAATTGTTGTGAGTTGCTAGTTATATTTTGCTGCATGTTATGTTGTTGTTGTATTTCTTTAAGCAACATTTAACCTTTTAAATAACCTCACACATAAACACATAAAAGAGGCATAAACTTGACACATAACTTCTCTTGCACAACTAAGACATTGAGAAAGGTCCTAAAGTTTATTTTAATGGAGTAGAGGGTGCTTGCATAGAAAAACAAGTCAGCCCCCTATTTTCAGATCACTATCTTCTTCATCTTTAACTTGTTATATGTTCCCCTAGGGAACCTTTATTTCTTGAGATGTGACAGAACTTGATCTCCTACTTCAAATTGAATTTCTCTGCGATGTTGATAAGCTTTGTGCTTGTACTCCTGGTTAGAACTCTGCAACTGTCCTCTGATCTTGCTATGGAGCCTCTGCATTTCTGCAGCAAAATAATCTGCTCCAATGCTCCTAATCTCACTCTGTTCCAAGTCTCTCAACTCATATAATCCCCTGGGTTGCATTCCATACAATATTTCGAATGGGCTCTTTCCAGTGCTCATGTTTGGTGAGTCATTGTATGAAAATTATTCTTGCAGTAGAATCTGATCCCACTGATTATGGTGCTCAGTGAACAGACTCCTCAATAAGTTTCCCAAACTTTTGTTTACCACCTCAGTTTGTCCATCTATCTAAGGGTGATAGGTTGAGCTGACGGACAAATCTATCTCCAAATTCTTCCATAGTGTTCTCCAAAAATGACCTACAAATTTTGTGTCTCTCTCCGAGACAATGCTTTTGGGTAGACCGTGAAGTCTCACAACTTCCTTGAAAAAGAGATTTGCAACATGCGTTGCATCACTGGTCTTCTGGCATGGGATAAAGTGTGCCATATTTAAAAATCTATCCACCACCACAAATATGGAATCAAATCCTCTTTGTGTTTTTGGTGGTCCCACCACAAAATCCATGCTTATTGCATCCCAAGGCTTCTCTGGTACTGGCAATGGTTGATACAATCCAATGTTCTGTCTTTTTCCTTTTGCATGTTGGCAAATTCTACATCTCTTCACAAACTTTATCACTTATGTTCTCATACCTGGCCAATAGTGTGAACTTCTCAACTGTGGAAACGTTTTATCATGGTCGAAATGTCCAACCAATCCTCCACTATGCTTTTCTTTCAAAAGGTTATCCCTCATTGAGAATTTTGGTATGCACAACTGATTTCCCTTGAACAACAATCCCTCTTGAATCATATACTCTGTCAAATGGCTTCCGTCTCTGAGCACAAGGTTTGTACATGCTTCATATGCCTCCTTTAAATCTGTATCATCAAAATATATATCCTTAAGGTGTTCAAACCCCAAGGTCTTCACCTTGAATTCCTGCAAAATCAAACATCTCTTGCTTAATGCATCAACAACTTTGTTAGCATTCCCAGCAATATCTGTTATGAACCTTCGACTCCCAAAATGTCAATATTTCCCCAGGAAATCAATGATCAAGATTGCTCCGTGAACAACAGCTAGGATCTTGTCAAGATTTTTCATTTCACGACTTCTGGGTAGTTGGTTCCTCCACAATCCTGATTCCCAAAATGTTGATACCTTAGATCGACGGTCCACAACCCACCTTGATCCAACAGCTCAAATCCTTTCAGGATTTCAGCTATCGCAAGTCCTTAAATTTTTTCTCATTGACTCCTTTGAGTCACGAGTCAGCAAAACATTGTTTTCTCACCACATGTCCCTTCTGATGGATGGTTCTGATGATTTCACAGATTCTCCTTTCGTGATTTTTCTCCTCTCCTCCTTGCAAATCTCTCGATGTCTGATTCCATGAACACATATATTTGTTGTCACCTGTCCTCTGATGATGGACGTTCCTGGTGATTTCAGGATGATGGACGGTCCTGATAATTTCAGGACTTGGCATTTCGTGATGTCACGATCAGACTCACACACTTCGGCGTTCCGGGGCTCCAGACTCTGGGAATCTCAAGTTTCAAACCTTCAGAGATTCTCTCTCTTTTGCATGTGAGCGCTAAGACTCACACACTTTCCTTTGGATATGGCGATTTTCAATCTGCTTCATGGTGATCCAACGATCATTGTTTCTCCTCTCTCCCGAGCTTCCGATCTTTTCTAACTTAGAAAATTTTCTAAGTATTTAAAGGATTCAACCTTTGCACTTCCTGGGGTTCGGGCTCTTGGAACTAAAATAATCCTCTGAAAAGTTTTATCCCTCCCGATATTGATCTTTTGGAGACTTCTACCTCTCACACAATCCTTGCACTCCAGGGATTTTGATAACTCAGAATCCAAAGGATTTCTCGAAGAGAATTTCCTCTCGCCCTCCTGGCGTTGTCTTCTTCTGATTCTTTGACTCCTTGCACAGTCCCTTCGACCCTTTGTCGTATCTTTAATCTATGCACACCTTGAAATAGATCTTTACGCAAGGTTTTGAATTCTTTTTGACGTTTGTGCATGCCTTGCACCAGTCTCTTTTTACTCCTTGCAAAAGGAAAAGTTCATGTTATCTCTCCTGAGCTTCAGAACCAAAATAGATTCTGTCAATGCACTCCTTGAGTTTTGTGTGCACACTTTACACTACTTCAACAGAAGAGAAACAATTGAAACTTATGCTAACCTTCATAGTTCCATCTACTCATAACGAGATTCATTCATTCATTCATGAAAACACAAATAACAAGGAATTGCAAACAATGTTCACACCATGCATTGGGTCAATTTTCCTCTGTTATATTCAAAAGTGAAAATGGCTACTAGTAGCACTCAGTAATTTGCCCAAGGTTGTGGAGGTAGTCACAGAGGTAACATCAAAATCACTTCGAGTCTTGGATCTATCCCTCCAAGACTTAGAGAGGGATCTCTCTATATGATATAACTTTGTTGGAAATAAGATATTAGGCTAGTTATGCAAAACATGGGTTTGTTTATGGATTTTAAATTGGTTTGGTTGAGACACAAAAGAATTAATCGACAAAATGGAGTCAAAGTTAAAGACGATGATGAATGAATAACCAAGACAAATTATGACCAGGCAGGATAATCATGCTAGTGGATCCTTTGAGCTTTATAAAAATTGAAAAGAAGAATAAAATGAAAATTACTTCAAATGTAGAGCAGAGTATATCTAAATTCTGCATTTCAAATTGGAATAAAACATAGATATTGTTTCGAGCCATCACATGGTGTCAATAAAAAATTCCTCACATTATCTTCTCATAAAAAATACAGAAAGAAAGCATGTGAAATAAGAAAATAATGAGTTACATCAGAGAAAACTTCACCACTTAAACACAACACAGGAATCTTGAAATATATTGCCTTTGTATTCCTTCATAAAGTCATTTATAGCCTATGAGAATTTTTACATTTTTTATCATACCAAGTCCCACCTCTGGTTCGACAGAAGTTTGTGGCTTTATAGCCCTTACATCAGATATCCAGATCCTATAATACACGATCAAATTTACTTAAAATAGAAAAACAACAACTAACACAAGAAGATATGAAAGGATCCTATAAAATAGGTCAACTTCTTATCTTTGATGGTCTTCATATCCTTCCAAGTATTCGACAGGTGTAGTAAGTCTTCGAAGGCTGATGGATCTTCATGAGATGTGGGATAAGTCGAAATTGCCACTTTTGGCACAAAAATAGTTTTTTTCCCAAAAATAGGTAAGCAATTTAACGTTTCCACCTTCCTTGGCGCCTTGAAAATTGGAACAGAAACCCAAAACTAATGCCCTTATTTATTATCCATCATTACAAACCATACTCGAGGTGTATGGGTGAGAAAAACTTGGATATGTGCAAAAATAGTGCCTCTCTTCCCTGTCTGTGCTTTCGGTGGCTAAGAGAGGCAAAATCTGAGCTTGCTAGCCACCAAAAGTGGAGCTTTCGATGGCTAATGAACAGTTGAAATGTTCACCTAAGCCACCAAAATTTTTGTCTTAGTGAAAATTAGAAAAATTGTGAAATACCTTTTGTCTTAGCTTTTAAACACTTTAGGGCTGATCTTCTGAAGCCTTTGCATCTTGAGTAGGTTTTGGAATGGCTGTAGGATTGTTATCTTTCTCTGGATCATTCAAATGGATGGCTGCATTTGCTAGGGTTTCAAGATCAACAAGTGCTTGAGGCTGAGGTCTTGAAGGAATGGCTTTCAACCTCAATGACCTGACCTTTTTCTTCAAATGCATAGCTACTCTCCATAGATTGTTATAGTCCTTTACAATTTTCTTCTTCTTTTTCTTTTCTTTAACATTTTCAAGTGCCAATCTTTCCAAGGCTACACTGGTTGCTGTGAAATTCTTTAATAAATTCTCATATTGGGTCTTTATCACCTTATCTAATACTTCTTGTTGTGCTATTTTCTCTTTAATCTTATTAATATTATGAGATCTGGACTGCTTTGACTTGCTAGATGAGGCAGCTACAATTTGTTGGCCTTGATCCTCCTTTGGTGTAGGTGAGGGAAGATCTTCCTACCCTGTTGTAATTGGATATTCTTCTAGGGCTACTTCTTGCTCTGCTGCAACCTGGTCTTCTTCATCCTCAGAGTCTATATAGGGGAGATTGAGGATATTCATGTCCATTGGAGGTTCTTCTGCCTTCTCTGCATCCTTGCTAAAATCCAGTTTCTTCTTATCTTTTTTATACTTAGAAGATGGAGAGGAATGATCAACTGTGACTAGAGAGATGGCTCTCCTCTTCCTCTTTCCACTTCTGGGAGTGGAAGACTTCCTTGAAGAAGACCCCTTTTTATGCTCTGGCTGTAAATCAGTCTGAAACTCATTCCAAAATAAGAAGTGGCCCCAATCCTTGTTCCTTCTCTGTAATAGCTCATAAATCAAGAGCTTAATCAAACCATGATGGGATAATCTTCCTGCAACCTTTCTTGGTTTAGCCTTGACCTGATGAGCCATCTTAGTTAAGCTTATGTGGAGGTAATAAGGCAAGTTCAAGGGGCTCCTGCCAATAAAGTGATTCATCAATTTGAAATGATAAATCATTACCCTATTATATCTATCCTCACAGGTTATGTAAACAAGAATTGATTTCAGCAGGTGCTGCCATTTCTCCTCCAGAAAAGACATAGGAATGTCTTTCTTCCATATCAAACACTTGTTCTCTAGTTTCAAATAAGACCTAAATTCAACCTCCTTTGTAACAATGGTCTTAAACCATTTTTCTCCAGTCCTTGGCAGATCTGTCACCTCTGCTATGAGAGTTTCATCCACCAGGAACTCATATTTGTCAATGAATTCCTTTCTTCCATCAAATGTGAGAGAAAAGGATTTTGCCGCCTGCTGATGAGAGATCTGCACTTTTTTTACAAAATTCATAACAACCTGCATCCTTGAAGAGTTGACACACCTCTGGGTGTGATTCTAAGTAACCGATATAATCAAGCTTCTTCCTCAACGATGGTGGTCCTCTCTTCATTTGTTGGAATGCTTCTGTACCTGCAATTGGAAATTTGGGCTTGGAGGGAGACCACTCAGTGCAGAATTAGGGAGGTTTGTGTTGAGTTATGATAGAGATGAGAAATGGGGAAAAGCGATTAAGGTGAGCCCTAATTTTGAGGGATGTGAGAGGGTAGTTAAAATTTGAAATGATAATGATCATTTGATAAACCTTGAAGGATAGGAAGTACAAAGACCACGTAATTTTATGAAACAAAAGTTGAAATGATCAAGTCAGGATATGCCGATATTAGATCCTAATTCCTAGGACAGGTGTAAGATCCGAAGGGTTTAGGCTTAGGTAGATCAAATCATAATATAATAAATCGTAAAACACCACTTACCAAGTCATACTCGATAGCTCCCCTGTCTTTTCAACAACTAAATACAATCATAACATTTCACTGAGATGAACTGACTATTTCAAATCTCCCTGTGATTTCAGTGGCTAGGAGAGGCCTGAGTTTTGCGTTTAAGCTACCAAAATCTAGGGCTTTCGATGGCTTAGAAACCCTTTTGAAAAGACACTTAGCCACCGAAACCTGTATTTTGAGTTTTTTGAAATAAAAACTAAATCAAATGTTTTCCAAAGTTTATTACAAGCTTAAAACTCTTTAAAATGAGCCTTAAAAATTTAGAAATGTTCTTTCTAATAACAACCTAACACCTAATCAAATGAAATTGACTAATTTATTTGAGGAGATAATAGGCCAGCAAACCGGGAATTTCATCACGAAACCCACAAATAGATTATGAATCATCATATCCCCTATCGTTATAGGTCAGTAACAACTACAACTGAAATAAAAAACAACAACTAAAAATGAAATCTCCTACTAACTTGCAGCTCTCTAATTTGCAGCTATCTATCGTGCAACCAGCTTCATTTGGGTGTGCAAAACCTCTATTTATCTCAGAGGGATCTTAGGATTTCCCCTGGCTACTTGTCTACATATAAAACTTATCCTATGGCTATCTAAGTCCAGTCGCATTCTAGAGCCGTAGTGGAAACTCCCACTTCACTCGTAATCGTTCAAGCATGCCTCAAAGATTTTTCCAGCACTGAAGTTTAGGTGTGATTCAAAAATATGCTCTGTAACTTCCAACGTTGAGATTCCAAAAATATTCCCATGCGTTGAGTGGTTCTCCTCCGTGTTCTTGCCAACAATGGTCCTGCATCATACTTCCCTTGACAAAAATTCATGGACTCCTATACATGAGCTCCTGCACTGAATTTCCATGCTTTTGGATAGAAACTTCATTTTTTCAACTTGAATCCTCTATTAGGTGTCCCTTCCACTTGACCAGATATTCAAAATATATCTTCCTTTTGGTCTTCTTGTCAATCCTCTGATCAACAATATTCTCCATCTGTGGTTTTTTTTCTATAGGCATTTGTTTCTCCCACTGAACCTTCTCTTGATCTTTTGATCCACCTATGTCATCATTCCTGTAAGGATACAGGTATGAAACATTGAATATGGGCAATATGCCCACATCATCTAGTAGCTCAATCTCATAGGATTTTGTATCAAACGTCCTCAAGATCTTACATGGTCCTATCTTCTTCATCTTTAACTTGTTATATGTTCCCCTAGGGAACCTTTCTTTCTTGAGATGTGCCAGAACCTGATCTCCTACTTCAAATTGAAGTTCTCTACAATGTTGATCAACTATGTGATTGTACTCTTGATTAGAACTTTGCAATTGTCCTCTGATCTGGCTATGGAGCCTCTGCATTTCAGCAACAAAATATTCCGCTCCAGTGCTCCTCATCTCACTCTGTTCCAAGTCTCTCAACTCAAATACTCCCCTGGGTTGCATTCCATACAATATTTGGAATGGGCTCTTTCCAGTGCTCATGTTTGGTGAGTCATTGTATGCAAATTGTTCTTATGGAAGAATCTGATCCCACTGATTATGGTGCTTAGTGAATAGACTCCTCAATAAATTTCCGAAACTTCTGTTTACCACCTCAGTTTGTGCATCTGTATGAGGGTGATAGGTTGAGCTGAAGGACAAATATGTCCCCAAATTCTTCCATAGTGTTCTCCAAAAGTGAGCAACAAATTTTGTGCCTCTTTCCAAGACAATGCTTCTGGGTAGGACGTGAAGTCTCACAACTTCCTTGAAAAAGAGATTTGCAACATGCGTTGTATCACTGGTCTTCTGGCATGCGATAAAGTGTGACATATTTGAAAATCTATCCACCACCACAAATATGGAATCAAATCCTCTTTGCATTCTTGGTAGTCCCACCACAAAATCCATGCTTATTGCATCCCAAGGCCTCTCTGGTATTGGAAATGGTTGATACAATCCAGTGTTTTGTCTTTTTCATTATTCATGCTGATAGATTCTACATATGTTCACAAAATTTATCACTTATGTTCTCATACCTGGCTAATAGTATGAACTTCGCAACTTTGAAAACATTTTATCATGGCCGAAATTTCCAACCAATCCTCCACTATGCTTTTCTTTCAAAAGGTTGTCCCTCATTGAGCATTTTTGTATGCAAAACTGATTTTCCTTGAACAACAATCCCTCTTGAATCATATACTCTGTCCACTAGCTTGTGTCTCTCAACACAGGGTTTTTACATGCTTCATATGCCTCCTTGAAATCTATATCATAACAATACATGTCCTTAAGGTGTTCAAACCCCAAGGTCTTCACCTAGAATTCCTGCAAAATCAAACATATCCTGCTTAATGCATCAACAACTTTGTTAGCATTCACAACAATATGTTTTATGTCAAAAGTAAAATTCTACATAGACTCAAACCATTTTTCATGCCTCTGATTCAATTTTTCTTGCCTGGTTATGAATTGTAAAGCTTGGTTATCGCTATACAAGACAAATTTCTGTGGGACAAGATAATGTCTCCATTTCTTCAAGGATTAAATTATGGCATAAAACACCTTGTCATACGTGGATTATTTTCTCTTGGTAGCATTCATCTTCTCACTAAAATAGGCAACAGGTCTATTATCTTGGCTCAAAAATACTCCCATTGCAACCCCACTTGCATCACATCTCACCTGAAATGTCTTTTAAAAATTTGGTAAGACCAGAATTCATTGTTCTGTGATTTTCTCCTCCAGTATATTGAATCTCCTTTCATCCTCCTCTGTCCATTTAAAATACTTATGCTTCTTCTTCACTGTATCCATCATTGGTGCACAAATCCCACTGAAGTCTCTGATGAACTTCCTATAGAAACTTGTCAATCCATGAAATCTCCTTACCTCAAACATACTCCTTGGTGACGACCATTATTTGATTGATTTCACCTTCTCTGGATCCATCTTCAGTTCATTTGAAGAGATCACAAAACCCAAGTAAATGAGTTATGTCTTCATAAAAGAGGACTTCTTCAGATTTATCAACAACTTCTCCTACTGTATCCTCCTTATAACTAATGCCAGGTGCCTCAAATGCTCTTCTTTAGTACTGCTAAAGATCAGTATATCATCCAGTATATTCATCGACCTCATAAAAGTACTCGGGTCATTTGTTAAGACAAATGGCATAACAAGCCACTCATACAAACCTTTGTTTTTATTAAACGCTATTTTCCACTCATCACCTTCTCTCATCCTGGTCTGGTGATATCCACTTTTCAAATCTATTTTGGAAATGAAATTTGATCCACTTAAGAATTCCATTAAATCATCCATTCTTGGTAAATGAAATCTATACCTAATGGTGATATTGTTAATGGATTTTGAGTCTATGCACAATCTCCATCCTCCATCCTTCTTTGGTCTTAACACAGTTGGCACTGTGCATGGACTCAAGATCTGTCTGACCAAACTCTTGTCTAACAATTCCTGGAATTGGTTCTTTACTTCCTCATTCTCTCGAGGTGTCAATATGTATGTTTCTTTGTTTGGTAGACTTTCTCTTGGTATCAATTCAATATGGTGGCTGATACTTCTGATGGGTGGCAATGAGTTAGGCAGCTCATCCACCACAATGTCAGTGAAATTTTCTAGCAATTCCTGAACTTCTTCAGGAAAATCATCCATCGATGTACTTGTAAGGATAAATTTGGGTTTCGTCACCACAATGAAATGTATCTCCTATTATTTCTTGACTTGTTTTAGGAGTTCCTTCCCACTCATGAGAAGTATGCTTTTGATGGCTTCCTCTTTCACTTTCTTCTCCTCTATTGGCAACAACATGTGTGTTCTACCATTGTTCTCTAAGGTGTATGTATTATTCCTCCCATCACGAATGAGATTCCTCTCAAACTGCCATGGACTTCCCAACAAAATATGGCATACATCCATGGGAATTACATCACATAGAATTTCATCTCTATATCCTATTATCTTAAACTAAACCAATCATTGTTTAGTAACCATTACCTGGTGTCCTTTTGGCAACCACAAGACTTTGTATGGCTTCGGGTGTGCAATTATCTTCAGCTCCAACTTCTCCACCATCTCCATGGATACTAAGTTATCAGTGCTCCCACTGTCGATTATCACCTTGCATACTCTGTATTTAGTCTTGCAAGTTGTTCCGAAGAGACTGTTCCTCTGCACTGACTTTTCAAATTCTGCCTCTGGTTTTAAGAGAACCTTCCTCAACATCAGTGATCTTCCATCCTCTTCTCCTTCTGCTTCAACATTTCCTCTTTGTGCTTATGAAATGTGAGCCTCACCTCCTTCTTCTTTATTTTTCTTTGGACAGTCCCAAGACATGTGCCTTGTCTTTCCACAAGCATAACATCTTACTTCCCTTCCTCCTCTTCTTCCTCTTCCTCTAGAAGAACTTCTTCCACCACCCTGCCTTCCTCGGGAACTTCCTCCTCTTTCCAAGTGACTATGTGGTTTCTCAGCCTCGTCCTTAGGCATATGTGCTCTGTCATGTGTAACTCCCTTGCTTTTGTTTGGGTCCAGGCTTTTACCTCTTCCTTGCTAGATTTGTTTTCTGGCCAACTTCTCCTCTGCCTTCATTGCAAACTGATAAGCATCCTCCACTGTCCTTACTGACATCATGCTGAGATCATCCTGGGTTGCATATCTCAAGCCATTTATATATCTGGAAACTTTTTCCTCATCTTTCTCCCTTTGTCCAGTTTTGATGTTCAACCTGTAGAACTCCTCTGTGTACTCCTTAACCATCGTCCCCTTCTGTCTTAGTTTTTGCATCTTCCTAAACAAATTGATTTTATAATCTTTGGGCATGAACTTAGCCTTTAGCTTGGCTAACATTCTGTCCCAATTATTTATCTTTTTCTTTCCCTTGCTTCTCCTCTCATCCTACAGTTTATCCCACCACAACGTTGCATGTCCTTTTATTTTAGTGACAACCTGTTTCACCTTTTTCTCTTCATCGACCTCTTCATAGTTGAAGTGTTTGTCCATGGATCTTATCCAATCCAACAACTCTTTAGCATATAAATTGCCTTCATACATTGGGACTTCTATATTGGCTCTGCCTCCCAATATAGCAACTGCTCTTAGCAAGAGTTCTTCGACAACATCCTCCCTTGCAGCTTCTTCGACGACATTCTTGCCCATAGCTTATTCTCTCTCTGCATCACTGATGTCTCCAGTATCAAGTTCTCTCCTTTGCGCTACCTCCATCGCCTTTAATCTTGCACGCAGTTCTCGCATCTCACTTTCCACAGCTTGATTGGTTAAAGGTTGTTCTCCTCATTTCCTCGATGACGTTATTTTGACTGTCTTTCACACAAAGAGAACACCTTCGAGTTCTTTTGTCTCCTCTCATTTTCCTATTGTCTGCAAACAAAACTTCTATATTTGATACCACCTGATGCACACCCCCTTCCCTCCTAAGGGTTGCGCAACCTCCCGGTCAGGATCTTCGATTCGGGAGTCAAGTGAATCTCTGAAACCTCACTGTTCTCATCCTGCGTCAACTGCAGGTCCTCACGACTCTTGGCAAAGGCTCTACGACACCCACAACCTTCACTTTTGCGCTTTGCGAAAATATTAGAGTTGACGTTAGCAACCTCTCTCTTGGCCCCTTCTCAAATGTATCCTTGATGATGACCACATTATTATGGGAGCGATCACAAGCAGTTTGAAGCCAAACCACTTCGGGGCCCACAATTCTCCTCATGCCTCCTCGACGAAACCACAATATGGATTGCGGCACGCCCTCGACCTCTCAAAGTCTGTGCTACTCTTGTCCCCGCAATGCGATATGACCATCGATCTAACGATATTGATGGTGCTTCCAATGACCGACTGAGATCTATTCTCTGGAATCAACGGTTCGGATCCCTTCGCAATTCTAGACTCTAGGATTTTGAAATATCAAACCTTACATCCTTCCATACTCCAATCTCCCGGAGCTGACGATCTACGAATGCCTGTCCTCACGATCAATAGTTCATCTTTTTCCTTGGGTGGTTGACCTTTCAACTCTAATCAACGGTCCTATGGTCCTCTCCTTGATCAACGGTCGAGGTCTCCTATGGGTCTCTGGACTCCGGGGATTTCAAATCTCAAATCCTTTCTCTCCTCCTCAAATATGTGAAATCTTGCCATGTGTCCTCATGGATCGGACGACCTAGGATTACTTCGGGTCTTTACCCAGACTGCAGGGATATGTTCCATGTCCCCCCTATTTCCAATGGCTATGGATCACTCCAAAACTTTAACTGGAGTTCATAGATTGCTGCCACATTTCCTCTCCTAGTCAGATGACTCATATTCATTTAGGGTGACCTAACGACTTAGAGCTACTTTGACTCTCCAGACTTCTACTATTTCAACAACTGAAACTGAATTCTCCTACTGACTTGTAGCTCTCTAATTTGTAGATATCTATCTTGTATCCAACCTCATTTGGGCATACAAAACTTCTATTTATCTCAGAGGGATTTTAGGGTTTCCCTTGGCTACTTGTCTACATCTAAAACGTACCGTACAACTATATAAGTCCAGTTGCATTCCATAGCCATAGTGGAAACTCCCACTTCGTTCGTAATCGTTCAAGCGTGCCTCAAATATTTTTCTGGCGCTGAAGTTCAAGCATGCTTAAAAAATATGCATTGCAACTGCCAGCATTAAGATTCCAAAAATATTCCCATGCGTTAAGTGGTTCTGCTCCACGTGCTTGCCAATGATGGTCCTGCATCATACTCCCCTTGAAAAAAATCCATGGACTCCTTTCCATGAGCTCCTGCACTAAATTTCCATGCTTTTGGATAGTAGAATCATTTTCCCAACTGGCATCCTCTATTGGGTGTCCCTTCCACTTGACCAGATATTAAAAATAGGTCTTGCTTTTGGTCTTCTTGCCAATCCTCTGATCAACAATCTTCTCCATCTGTGGTTTTTCTGCTATAGGCATTTGTTTCTCCCACTGAACCTTCTCTTTATCTTCTAATCCCCATATGTCATCATTCATGTAAGGATACAGGTCTAAAACATTGAATATGGGCAATATGCCCACACCATCTGGAAGCTCAATATCATAGGCGTTTGCATCAAACTTCCTCAAGATATTACATGGTCCTATCTTCTTCTCTTTAACTTGTTATATGTTCCCTAGGGAACCTTTCTTTCCTGAGATGTGCCAGAACATGATCTCCTACTTCAAATTGATGTTCTCTGTGATGTTTATCAGCTCTGTGCTTGTACTCCTGGTTAGAACTCTGCAACTGTCCTCTGATCTAGCTATGGAGCCTCTGCATTTTGGCACTGAAATCTTTTGCTCCAGCACTGATCTCACTCTGTTCCAAGTCTCTCAACTCAGATAATCCCCTGGGTTGCATTCCATACAATATTTGGAATGGGATCTTTCTAGTGATCATGTTTGGTGAGTCATTATATGCAAATTATTCTTGTGACAGAATCTGATCCCATTGATTATGGTTCTCAGTGACCAGATTCCTCAATAAGTTTCTCAAACTTATGTTTACCACCTTAGTCTGTCGATCTATATGAGGGTGATAGGATGAGCCGAAGGAAAAATATGTCCCCAAATTCTTCCATAGTGTTCTCCAAAAGTGACTAACAAATTTTGTGTCTCTGTCCGAGACAATGCTTCTGGGTCGGCCGTGAAGTCTCACAACTTCCTTGAAAAAGAGATTTGCAACATGCGTTTCATCACTAGTCTTCTGGCATGGGATAAAGTGTGTCATATTTGAAAATATATCCAACACCAAAAATATAGAATCAAATCCTCTTTGTGTTCTTGGTAGTCCCAACAAAAAATCCATGCTTATTGCATCCCAAGGCCTATCTGGTATTGACAATGGTTGATACAATCCAATGTTCTGTCTTTTTCCTTTTGCATGTTGGTAGATTCTACATCTGTTCACAAACTTTATCACTTATGTTCTCATACTTGGCCAATAGTATGAACTTCTCAACTGTGCAAATGTTTTATCATGGCCGAAATGTCCAGCCATCCCTCCACTATGCTTTTCTTTCAAAAGGTTATCCCTCATTGAGAATTTTGGTATGCACAATTGATTTTCCTTGAACAACAATCCCTCTTGAATCATATACTCTGTCCACTGGCTTCTGTCTCTCAACCCATGGTTTGTACATGCTTCATATGCCTCCTTGAAATATGTATCATCACAATACATGTCCTTAAGGTGTTTAAACCCCAAGGTATTCACCTGGAATTCCTAAAGAATCAAACATCTCTTTCTTAATGCATCATAGACTTTGTTAGCATTCCCAACGATATGTTTTATGACAAAAGTAAAATTCTACATAAACTCAACCCATTTTGCATGCCTCTGATTCATTTTTTCTTGCATGGTTATGAATTGTAAAGCCTAGTTATTTCTATACAAGACAAATTCCTGTGGGACAAGATAATGTCTCCATTTCTTCAAGGCTTGAATTATGGCATAAAACTCCTTGTCATATATGGAGTATTTTCTCTTGGTCTCATTCATCTTCTCACTGAAATAGGCAACAGGTCTATTATCTTGGCTCAAAACTGCTCCCATTGCAACCCCACTTGCATCACATCTCACCTGAAATGTCTTTTCAAAATTTGGCAAGACCATAATTGGTCGTTCTGTGATTTTCTCCTTCAGTATATTGAAGATCCTTTCAGCCTCCTCTATCCATTTAAAATACTTATGCTTCTTCTTCACTGTATCCATCATTGGTGCACAAATCCCATTGAATTCTCTGATAAACTTCCTATAGAAACTTGTCAATCCACGAAAGCTTCTTACCTCAAACATACTCCTTGGTGACGACCATTCTTTGATTGCTTTCACCTTCTCTGGATCCATCTTCAGTTCATTTGAAGAGATCACAAAACCCAAGTAAATGATTTTTGTCTTCATAAAAGAGGACTTCTTAATAGGTTCAACATCCCACAAATCCAAAGATGGAGCAAGGATGATACTAGCGAGGATCAAACGACGTTTAAATGGTATGTCATTTGTCCCTCTTTGAACTAGTTTACATTACAATAAAATCTAAGGAGAAGCTTGTATTCTACTTTGTGTTGTTCTAATTTCTTGTTGAAGTTAGGGAGATTAGTTTGTGTCTGCACTTACTAATTTGTCCGATAACAACTGGAATAGGCATGCCTTGGAGGATAACATTGAAATCTACTGAAGAGTCTCGCGAATAATGAATATGTGGGAAGTAAGTAAAGGCATTGCACACTTGAGAGGATCGATATGAAGCACAAGGAGTGAAGTTGAGTTCCCCACACACTATTTTCTGTGTAATTGTGTCCTTTGTCTAAGAAGAAGTGTTGTTTTGATTGTAGTTGAAAGTTGAAATTCATGAACCCGATGGAATTAAATATAATTCAATCCATGTTAAACTGGTGGATAGGGTGAACCTGAATATAAGTGAAGACACATTAGTCAAATAAGAAGCTAAATTATATAAAATGATTGATGGATATATGAAGCTACTTGGGGATGTTCCTGCAACATTGTTGTTTTCTTCCCAGAGTTGCAAATTTGATAGAAGTAGCCTTCAATATCTGGTTGAAATTGGTGATATGGTCAGAGAGCAGAGAGGGAGCAACCATTGAGGTAGAATAAACAAATTTTTTTTCTTCAGTTTAACAGGGAGCTGGCCTCTAAATTTGACATGAAGGATATTTGTCTCATGCACTATTATTTGGTAATAGAAGTATGGGAAAATCTTGGTGAAATATTCCTAGGTCAAGGAAAGTATGTTGTGAATATCCTTCAGAAGTTTGGGATGATGAATTGAAAATCCATGACAAATCCCATGGTGACAAACCTGAATAAGATAAGAGAATTTGATTCTAATCTGGTAGACCCCTCCATGTACTGGCAGTTGATTGGATCATTGATGTATTTGGTTAATACTAGGGCATACATTCGATTCATTGTGAAAACGTTGAGTCGGTTTCAGGTGGAACCGAAACATGAGAAGTAGATAGCCGCAAAACACATTTTGAGATATTTGTGTGGCACATTAAATTATGGTGTAAATATATGTCTCAAATAATGATATACAACTACATAGATATGCATATTCGAATTGAGCAGGGAGTGCAAGTGACAGAAAGGGTACTTTTGGTGTATGTTTTAGTGTGGGCTCTGCTATGATATCTTAGGCTAGTAGGAAACATAAGTCTGCTGCATTGAACACTACATAGGTAGAATATATTACAGCTTTTGATTCCTGTAGGGAAGAAGTATGGCTTTGTAAGCTAGTTTTTGGACTATTTGACTAGGTGCTAGATTCGACCGTGATATACCATGATAATCAAAGTTGTGTGAAGCTTTCAGAGAACCCCATGTTCCATGACAAGTTGAACAACATTGAGATAAAGCACTACTACATCCGTGATAAAGTACAGAAGGGAGAAGGGGATCTCTAGTATATCTCCACCAATGAGCAGATAACATATATTGTGACGAAGGCCTTGTCCAAAGGGAAGTTTGTATACTTCAGGGACAAGCTAGGGATTGTGGAGATCGCTCCCTTAGTTGAGAGGGAGTGCTGATATTATTGCATTGTGGATAGTCAATGTGATGTTGGACTGACATTATCCCTATGGAGAATGGTTTAGGGTAGATATATTGTTGATTTATCATCAACTAATATTTTCTATAGAAAATGGTCCAGGACTGACATTCTCTCATGGAACAGATGGTGACCTCATCAAGATGAATGGTCCACCCCCTATGGCACGAATGGTGTCCTAATTAGGGAGTTTGGTACAGGATTGGAATTCTTTTATGGTACGGATGGTGACCTAATCAAGATGAATTGCATGCCCCCTATGGCATGAATGGTGACCTAATTAGGGAGATTGGTATAGGACCAAAATTTTCTCTATGTCACATATGGTGACTTGATTAGAAAAAGAGTTCTGGGATTGACATTTTTCTATGGCACATGTAGTGACCTAATTAGAAGAATGGTCCCTATAGCACATGGAGTGACTTTTAGCATCTGGAAGGACTAACATTCTTCTTGTGGCATAGATGGTGATCTGCTCAAGATGAATGGTCCTTGTATTCACGGGACACTCTATTGAGTGCATGACAATTGCGGGACACTCAGTTGAGTGCACATGTTTGAGTACATTTAGCTAGTTCTTATGAATACCTCCCTAGTTAAGAGGGAGTGTTGAATTTTGTGTACCATTGGCGGAGACTATGTGTCTCTGGAAAATAGATGTGTGCTACTACGGTGGCGTTGTACCACTGGCAAAGACTGTGTGTCTCTGGACAATAGTTGTTGTGATACTATGTTGGTTGTGTACCACTAGAAGAGACTGTTGTTACACATGATTTTGGTTATCTTGGTGATGTATTAACAATGGTGTACTCAGGTTCCCAACAAGAACTTTCTCCTAAGAAAAGTGGCATTTATCTCCTTCCAGAAAACATAATTTCAAAGTGAGTTCGCAAGCTGCATATGGCCTAGGGTGCGAGAATGACCCATTCTCTCAGGCCACCTTCATCTAGGGTGTGAAATTCTCGCAGGTTGCTCTATACACAGGGTGCGGACTTGTTTTTAAGCTTGGAAAAGAGAAGAAGTCTCGAGGGTTCTAGAAGGGAATCTTCTAGAAAATAAGTTGGCATTCGTATGGTTGTCATTTTACTGTTTTCTCTTATTTGGTGGGATCATTCTCATCCATGTAATCATCTCACCCTCTCCTATATATTGAAAGGATTCTCATGGAAAAGGTTAAGCAAGATTAATTGAAGAATTGGTGAAGGAATTGTGTGAAGAACCCTGCTTGAACATAAGCTTGGAGACTCTAGTAGGTCTATCAAGAGGAATTGGATCTTCTTCATGCAAGTACAGAACAAGTGTGTGTGTTGGAACAAAGAGTCACTGAAAGGAAGCTTGTGACATCAAGGCAATCAGGTTGTATCTTCTAATTTCAATTAATATGATACAACGACATGTCCTTTTCCCATAAAGTCATTCTTACCTTATTGTGTAATTCCTTGATCATATGCATAAGTTGACGATTGAATACATTTTTCTATCTTCACTTTGGTTGGTTTGTGTTGTCTTGGTCTTGACCTCACGAGAGCACCAGAGTGAAGCGGGGGCAACAGAGACTTAAGGAAGCGATACAAAGGTATGTCACTTGTTCCTCCTTACTAGCTAATTCAATGGTCGTAACTTAGGGAAAGAGTCATGTCATGTCCTGTTTTGTTCTAGATCCAGGTGGATCTAGGGACATCTATTAGTGTCTGCACCTACCGATTAGTCCAATAACAAAATTGGCAACTCCACTGGGGATGCAACCCATTTTTTATTGGTTTTTGGTGTTTTTCCTTGGCCATTTTCTCTTGCCTTACCTTTCTTCATTTCTATCAATATCTGAGTCTTCAGGAAACTCTGACAGACTCTCTGGGTCCAGAAGTCCCTTCAAATTTTTTGTTTTTTTCCAAAATTTTGCCTAGTTTCAGGCCTTCTTGCATTGAACCCCTCTGTGGCCTACATGAACCCCTTGATTTCACACCCTGCCTTTCAGTCCAGTGCAATATTCTCTCACTCTCCTTGTGACTAGCCTGCAAGAATGCTCCATTCTTGCACTGTACATTACTGATAACCTGCGAACCCATTTTCAAAATTTTTGGAATTAAGGTTTTTTGTATGCTTAGATGCCTAGATCTGTATGTGTGTCTGAAAAGAACTTTTTGGGCCACTAGTTTATTGTTTCTTGACTTCGGATTTTTCTCACGATAAGTCTTCAAAAATCAAAGGCTCTTCTTGTCCATCTTTTTCTCAACTCTCATCTCATGACTTTTCTTAGAAAGGATATAATCTTTGATCTTGGAATCTGAGTACTTGTTTGGTTAGGAGCCGGTGAACGGTTTGAAAGTTGGGATTGTTTGTCTTTCTCATTTGCTCATTACTTGGAAAATCATTGTTCTCATGCAATTGAAAAGACTAGTCTTGTCTACTTGTTATTTTTTTCTCCATTGAAAGATTGGTTTGGGTTTTGTTTATTACTTATTCGTTAGTTATTGGTTTTCCTTAGTTTCACCACCATGGTGGTTCTTTTTGAAAAGTAAAAAACATTTTTCTTTTTAAAAGCATTTTCATTTTGAAAATATTGGAAGTCAATCATTGAAATAGAACAAATAGAGAATTGTCATTGTTACGTGATTCATTGAAGATTGCATTTTAAAGAAGATTGTATATCGTAGTTCAAGATTGTTCCAAAAAACTCCTCTTTCCCTCCTGTAAATAGGATTCATTGAACAAGAATTGATATTTTTTTTCCTATCTTTGCATTGTTGGGTCAGAGTCTCACACAACATCGGTTTCATTTCCATTTCCTTTGAGTAACAATAGCCTTTAATAATATTGCACAATTTTAAAATTTAACTAGTGACTCTTTTCTAGGACTCTATTGCACCAACAATTAGCTAGGCTAGAGCTTTGGAATAGGCAGAGAGATACACTCTCCAAAGAAAAAAACACACAATAACATCTTGTGTTAAGGAGTGTCAAATTCCATTTGCAACATTTTTTCCTGGGAAGCCCTTCTCACACAAGGGTCAAACCCGAGGTTGCATTGATATTGACAGAGTTACTCACCCCGCTTCATTGATATCGATGTAGAGATTGCACGTAATACGGGGGTCACTTGGAGGTATACCCATAATGATGAGTGGAAGCCTCTCAAGTTGATTTTGGGCTAGATACCCTGCCCTTGCATGTGGATCGGACTGTCAACTGTCCCCCCAGGCTTTATTGTTGTCAGTGGTAACCTTAGTGGCCTATCTTCTTAGGGTCTTACACAAGGTGACTTTGAAAGGGAAAGTCTTCATGGTACCTGGAATCGATGTTGGCCAAACTCACTCGGGCTCCTTGGAGGGTATACCCACGATTATGTGTGGGAGATTGCACCAGGGTGTAAGTCCGTTAAGCAGGTCATCAACGTAACTTTTCCACCCTAGCCCAACTCCTTCTCATCTCGTTGTTGTGACGTTGGATTTCATCACCAACTAGTAACTTCGGAATTAGAAGGTCTTGTTTGCTTGGTGTTGTTTCCTAGAATTTTTACTAATGCATGTTGTTTGTTTACCCAAGTTGACCACAGGATTTTCTTCGTAAGTTTGTAACTTGTTCACAATAGACCCTCCACGTCGTTCACATAGAATGCAGGGCTTACCCCCAGAAAATTTTGAAGGTTCTCAACCCTTGCCTACAAGCTCACCAGATGGCTCTCCTCAACAAAGTGAAGTCCAAGACGTCATCACTCCACAAGTGGAAAGAACCGACTCTTTAGAATGGTTCTGAATTACCAATTCTCGAGAGGACTTTCGACTTCACCCCGATTCTGAGAGATGTATTATGCGAGTGAATTCTTCCAGAGACTTAGTTGTTTTGTCTTCTGGATCACCGACTAGACCTTTTCTAGGACCTGAGGGCCAAGATCCTTTTTGGACTACTGGTGTTTTTAGACGAGATCTCTTTGGTTCAGGAGCAGGCGTTGATATCATCGTCTCACCTGTGTTCCCTGAAACCTCTGAGCCAGACGCAATACCTTTTACTACTGCTTATTATTTCCCTGGTATAGAAGCTCCACGAGCTGACCACATCTTGACCCTCCATTTACAAATGGTCCATTACACAGATACTACGAGTATTCACACCAGGATTACAACGGCTAGTCAAGCCCCCATTGGCACACTGCTCTCGCCCAGTGTCACCCTGACACTTCCACTCGAATACCATGCATTGAATGCTTCTATTCCCACTCCTACGCAAACCCCATCTAGAACTCCTAGTGGTCCCTCTTCTTCTGGGCACTCTCCTCTCGGATTCATTCTAACATTTCATCAACCCCCTTTCAGAGAACCTTTTCCATCCTCTATCGGTGGCACCAATCCTAGTGGCACCATCCCGTCGTTCACACCAAATTACCAGATTTCTGTTGGTGGACAATTTCACTAAGGAGGTTTGACTCAACCCCCCCTTGTAGGGAAAATTCCTATTGGAACACAAATCCCAATCGGAACACAATCTTTGATTGGAGAAAAACCTCCACCAACCCCACCCTATGGAAAAAACATACCTCCATCCTTGGCCCAGTATTGGAACCATCTGATACAACATAATCCTCAATCGACTGGGGGGAAACAGCCTCCAGCTACATCTGTAATACCCCCTAGTATAGGAAAACCATATCCAGGTATGTCCAATCCTATTTGGGGCTCCAATGCTCAAACTCACATCCCTGTTCAAGGATACAATCCCATGAGCTACTTTCCTCCACAACAACCACTGAATCTGCCTGGGTCTTCACATTATATGTAGACTTCTTATGGTCCCACTAGTTTGCCAATGGGTCTCCCTCCCAAAAGCCACCAATACCTGCATGTGAATAGACAGTTACCCTTCTTGGCCACTTTGGACCTCCCGAATTTTTCAAGGATTTTAAATGATCCAATCCGTCACTCTCCCCAATGGCCCGCTATACCAGCCAAGCTACCATCTGACATCCCTAAATTCGATGGAAAATCAGGAGAGGACCCAAAAAATCACGCGATGACTTTTCACCTCTTGTGCCCGTCCAACTCCTTGATGGATGACTCTATTCGTTTACATCTTTTTCAAAGAACTCTCATAGGTTCTGCCGTGAAGTAGTATATAGAATTACCATGAGGTTTCTTTGCCGACTTCAACACCCTAGCTATAGCTTTCCTCACCCACTACCAGTTACCGATCCATTATGAAACAGGGACCAATATTTTGAGTTCTCTCAAACAAAACAAAACCACTCATGTATCCGATCACATTCATGAGTGGCGACGGAGATGACGTCTCATCAAACTTGAACTTCCCGATCAGTTGCTAGCTGAGTGGTTCACCAAATCATTCGTGAAAAACATCGACCGTGACATCTCCATGGGTGGAGTTGTCATGGAAGAACAGGCCATAAGTCGTGCTCAATACCTTGACCTTGTTTACTCACAAATAGGTACTCTTTACAACTTACTCCCTGATGCACCTCGTCCTTCCACTTCCGCCACTTCAACTACTCCAGTTGCTTCTCATGCAACCGACGGTGTGATTGGCACTTTCCATGCCCAACTACATTCTGCCTCAAGCAACAACCCCAAACCCATTTCTTCTAATGTTCAAAATGCTCCATCTCCTACCCCTCCCACCGGCAAGACTTCTAAGGTAAATGCGGTTCAATCTACCCCAACCGGTAAAAAAAAATACAAAAAAGGAAAGGGTAATAATAAACTTCGCAAGCAGAGAAATTTGAAACTCCAACTATTGACGATAGGGATAAGTGAAAACCTCGATACCCTTGTATTATCTGTGGTGATGATCACTACACGAAGGATTGTCCATGACGTGTCGAGGTTACTAAGTTCCTTAAAGGGGCCCTGAAACCACCCACTCTGGACGTTTTGTCCCAACCCTTCCCCTCTCAACAATAGGCCCAATTGGTCATTCATGACCAACCTTCCCCTTCCACTACATCCTATGTATTAATGTGTAATGGCGATTCAAAGAAGAATGACATCGCACTTACCACTCGAGCCAAATATTATTCTCCCTCTAAGGAGAAGGTTGATGTTATACCTCCTTCATTGGTCCAACCATTTCCCATGACTCCACCTACCAACGGTCCTCTTCATCTCGAACGACTGATCCTTGACACAGTTCTTTGCCCCCCTCCAAAGTGCATTGTTTGGAAATCAGCTTTCAATCCTCATGCTTGTGTTGCCCAGAACTACAACATTGTTGAAGATCTGGCCCAAGCACCTTCCGCGATGTCAGCCCTCGAAGTCCTTCAAAGTTGTCCCATACAACAGAAGGCACTGTTGAAAGCTATCGGTGGAATCGACCCAATGGATTCAAATTTAATAATTTTTGAATTGGAAGATCACATTCCAAGGTTACCCCCTCAACTCGCATTCCAAATCCAAGTTATTGTATCTGACAAAAACATTTGTAGAATCGTTATCGACGAGGGTTCCTCGACTTGTGTCATGTCTGTTACCTGCTAGAAAGCCATCGGCTCTCCCTCTTTGACTGAATCCCATAACACACTCAAAGCCTTCAATGGATTTGGTTTTAAGACTTACGGTGTCCTTTCTTCATTTCCAATCACGCTAGAAGGCAAAATGGTCCAAGTTGAAGTGGAATTCTTTGATGCTCCTCTCGATTACAATATTCTTCTTGGCCGTAGCTGGATCGATTCCATGCGCGCAGTTTTTTTGACTCTTTTTCGTGTTGTACATTTCCCACATCAAGGAAAGGTAATCACCGTCAACCAATTAGCCTTCTTTAACTCGAATACGCGTACTGGTAACATACCGTTCATTGCCAAACCCCCCGGCTACGAAAACGTCGGTGTAGGTCTTCTCAAAGACTCTTTGTTAATGGGTACCTTCCCTATTCTACCACCCGATGTTCCAAACTCGTCTGTTGCTTCAATCAACATGATATCCACCTCGATTCATGGAACCTCGATTCATGATATCCACCTCGGCGATCATATTCGTTATGGTGACAAAATACCTTTGAGTCCAGTCGAATCCATCTATCAGGCCATTCAATCGACAACCCCTTATACCCCCTCTCTTGGTGATTTATCTCTAGATCCTTTCCGCGTCATTTTTCCCATGGATGAGATGATTATGTTTGTCATGGAAGACACCCCCTAGAATGATGGCCATCACCATTCCATCCTCTTCCTGGAACAACACACCATCGAGAGCTACCAATGGATCTCGACCCCGTCGACCGTTGTCATCATTTCAACCATTCCCGAGTCCACACACGATGTGTTTTTCGAAGGGAACTTAAGCAATATCTCACCCACTATTCCCCTCAACATATCCATCAAACCTGGAATTGTCAAAAAAGTGCATATCAGAGCTTCGTGTTCCCTTAATGAAATCGTCACCTACAAGTCACTTTTCAAAGAATTTCATGACGTCTTTGCTTGGAGCTATGAAGAAATGTCGGGTATCAACGATAACATTGTGATACATGAGATTAAGACATACCCAGATGCTAAACCCATCCGACAATGTCTTCATCCAGTTCACCCACATAAAGCAGCTGCTATTAAGCTTGAAGTCGAGAAACTTCTCAAAGTTGGCTTTATTTACCCGGTGGTCCTCATTGAATGGGTTTCCAATCTTGTCCCGATCGACAAGAAAGAAGGCATTGATGCAGGAGCATCTCTCCACGTCATCCAACCAGCCAGCTAAACACGTCAGCGCATGCATTCAAAACTGAAGAGAAGCACAACCCTCGTCTTCCATTTTAAATTTGAATGTAATTTAATGTTTAGGCTATTGATTCGTGAGGTCGTGCATTTGCGCAGGCATTAGAATAGGTAGGCCTTTAATGTTTATAAGGTTGAGATATAGATCCGATTTGCGGTCTAGACAACCCATTCAATGCTATTGAATAGGGTAGGTAGATTGGAGGGAAGAGCTCGAAGAGCCCCTCTTGTAAAAGATCAATTTCGATCTCATTTTGGTAATAGTTTAGGAAGGAGAGAGCATAAAAGAAAGAGCCGAGACTCTGTTAAAGTCTAAGCTCAGGGACACCTTTGTAAAGAGGCATTTACATTAATATAAACCAGAGCAGATTTTCCTGCATTTTTTATGTGTTATGTGTATGCTTCATTTTGTTCTTTTATGTTGTAGATGTATGCTAGACATTTGCAGGGAGTTGTTTAATTTTCAAGCTTGAAAGGTTCTTTTTGGTTTCATGTTAGGAGGTCATGACAGAGTACTGTGGTCTCTGAATACTAGTGCATAGATGCACTTCTGAACTCTGCAGATTCAGACAAAGATGAGCTAGGTGGGCACAGAAGCTGAAGTCATTAACTTGGAGGAAGACCTTTGAGGTTGTTGAACACCTTAAGAGGCAAGGCTGTGGAGAAACACAGTTGCAGACAGAATCTCTGAGAAGTTATGTAAAGATCTACTAGGTGGGCATTGAGCAGGTGAAAGGGAGTGCATAGAGGAACTCTGTTGTGAGTTCAGAAGAAGACAGAAACTCTGAGGAGTTCTATAAAGCTCTGCCAGGTGGGCATCAAGCAGGTGTAAGGAGTGCACAAAGGAAGAACTCTGCTGTGAGTTCAACTGAAGTCAGAATCACTAAGGATTCTGAGAGCTCTTCCAGGAGGGAATTGAGCAAGTGCATAGGGTGCACAGGAGAGAATGGAATTGCTGGATGTTCTGCAAGAAGATACTCTGCCAGGTGGGCATTGAGTAGATGTGCAGACAGGCACAGGAAGATAAATCCTTGAGTTCTGTAGTTGAAGGAAGAATCCACTGAGGGATCTTTGCAGGGTTGCTGAACACCCTGAAACACTCAGCAATAGGTTGCTTGAGTAAAGGATAGCCAGGAGGGCATCCAATATCTCCATCTGCAGGAGAAAGGGAAAAGGAATGAGTTCCTTAAGGCTTTGAGTATTTTAAAAGCTCAGAAGGGGTAGCACTTTCGTGTGCGTGAAGACTCTGCAAGGAGTGCGGAAGTCGCAAAATCCTTCAAGGATTCGGGAGCAAAGCTTAGGAGGAACAATGTTCTTGTACGCACAGGCGAGAATTAATTTTATAGAGTTTGTAGAGGAAGATGAAAAAAGGTCGAGGCCTTTGAGCATTCGAAATTCTTCCAAGTCTGGGAAGAAAAGCCCCAAGGCTCAGCAGGAGCAATAGCTGCTGTCGGATCAGTCAAGAACATCTGGACCATTGATGATTTCGCACCCAGAGAGAAATAGGAGGAGCACAAGAGCCGAAGAGATTATGAGTCGTTAGATCTTAAGCTAAAACTCGACAGCCATTGGATCTGTTGAGAGTTGCACAAGATTTAAACCTTGCTAGAAGAAGCGAAAGTCTCGAAGAGGTTGTATCGGGATATCGACGTTCGGAAGTTCAGGAGTCTGGGCACTCGACATTAGAAATAGCAAAAAGGTGAAAGAATTTGAGCCATTCGTTGGAAGGAGGACACATGTCGCGAGATCCTCTCTATCAGGTATCTAGACATCAAGGTTCATAGAAGGAAGTCCTTTTACTTCATGAGTGGAGAAGTCACGAGAAGATCGGGGCCATCCATTTGAAGAGGATAGGTAGCAGAGATATAGGGATCTCGTGAACTCGGAGGTTCGCAAGGTGAGAGCCCAAGAGTTGGGTGCTCCAAGTCGTGAGTGGAAAAGTCGCGAGAGAATCGCAGCCGTCCATCTGAGGAGGACATGTGGCAGCAATCATGGAGTCAGTGAAGTGTCGAAGAGATCCAGGATTCAGGTCTCACGAACTCAAAAGTTCGCAGGGTGAGAGCCCAAAGGTTGGGTGCTCCAAGTTGAGAAGTCGCGAAATCGTGAGGAGCGCCGATAGTCGTTGGATCCAGAGAACGGGAGGACCGTTGGATTAGAAACCCCATTGCGTTTTGTGCATTCGAAGGTTCGGGGGTTGAGAGGACCTCGTCTCAACTGCAAAAGTAGTGAAGTGTTGAGAGTCAAGGCTCGTGTGGACATGCGACATAACTACAAGGTGGGGCCTGCATGATTGACAGGTGGACACACGTCGCCCAGAGAAGGGAGTCAACGCTCTATTGATTTCTCGCATCTCGTGGATTCATGGGATAAGAGCAGGAAGGCTCAATGATTCAACCCGCGAGGTTGTGAATAGCGAAAAGCATCAAGGAAGGAGTCAACCCGGTGTTGACTTATCACGTCTCGAGAGATCGCAACAGGAGGGCACGAGAGTTCAACCCATGAATTCATGAAGGTGAAAGTTGCAAGAGGAACTGGTATTTAAGCCCTAGCCTATGGTTACGTGTGGAGGGCACTGACAAGGAAAGGATTCAACACTCCATTGACTTGTCGTGTCTCAGGGATTCACGAGATAAGAGCATGGGAGCTCGATGTTGAAACTCGTGAAGTGGCGAGTAGCAAGAGGTGCTAGCGCTTAGCCTAGCCGATGGTCACGCTCTGAAAGTGCTGACAGAAGGGAGCTATACCCATTTCACGATCTCGGGTATCACAGGATTGAGAAGGAGGAGTCGAGAGCTTCGACTCACGAACTCGGGAGATCGCAAGATTGTGACAAGTGCCTTTGGAATTGGGCCTTGGTGTTAGTGTTGTGGTCGCTTGGAGAAGGTGGAGCTCACGCCTAGTGCTGTTCGCACAGGGGAGCTTCCCGAAGGACCTGTGGATCAATTTGAAGGAGATTCTAGCAGGGAATCGAAAGAGCCGATCCGACTCAAAGGAGATAAAGAACAATCTTGTGAGCGGGCTTCGGCCTGAGGGCCGATAGGTCTACGTCAGGCACAATTTGTGTATGCGTTGATTATAGGGATATTAACAAAGCTTGTCCTAAAGACAACTTTCCTACCCCCTTCGTCGATCAGATTGTCGTCGATTGTGCCGGAAGAGAAATCTTCTCTCTGATGGATGGTTTCTCTGGATATAATCAAATCAATATTGTTCGCGAGGATCAACACAAAACCACTTTCATTTGTCCTTGGGGCACTTTCGCTTATCGAAAACTTCCTTTCGATCTAAAGAATGTTGGTGCAACTTTTCAGCTCGCTATGTCTTATGCCTTCCATGATATCAGGCACATCATCCAGCCATATCTTGATGACTTACCCACTCATTCCATGCACTGGGTCGATCATCCAATCCACCTTCGAGCCATTTTCCTCCATTGTTAGTTTTACCATATACGCTTGAATCCTCACAAATGTGTTTTCTGCGTAGAATCCGGCCAACTTCTAGGATTTATTGTTTCACGTCAAATGATTAGGGTAGATCCTTTAAAGGTCAAGGCAATTCTCAATCTCCCTCCTCCTTCTACACTTCGCCAGTTACAAAGTTTGCAAGGGAAAGAAAACTTTCTTCGTCGTTTCATCCCGAACTACGCCGAGATAACTCTTGGATTTACACGACTACTAAAAAAGGGGTCTACGTTCGTATGGGATACCATCGCAAACAAATCCTTTGAATCTTTGAAACTATCCCTGACGTGTGCTCCGCTCCTCGTCCCCCCTGATTACAATCGCGATTATTTCCTCTACCTCATAGCCTCGGATTACACCATTGCTATGGTTCTCGTCCAAGAGGATGATTCTCATGACGAACATGTTATCTATTACTTGAGTCGAAGTCTAACGCCTACTGAAACTAAGTATTTACATGTCGAAAAACTAGCCTTGGCAGTCGTCCAAGAAGTTCAACGTTTCTGGCACTATATCCTCTCTCGCAAGACTACGGTAATTTCTAACTACAGCCCTATGCAACACATTCTCACACGTCAATTTCTAGGGGGAAAATACTCCAAATGGATCGTGATACTCCAGGAGTTTGACTTGGAATTCGAATGAGCTAAGTCCAAGCAGCCCTTAGTTTTTTCTGAGTTGATATGTGACTTTCTCTACTCTGAAACGAAAAATGTAGCAGCCGATTCATTACCTGATGAATCCCTTTTCCTAAGTAGTTCCGATGATCTTTGGTATGATGATATCATCATATATTTCCAAACCTAGACTTTCCAGCCCAATTTGTCCAATACTGACCGACGTTGAATATGCTACCAAGCCCGTCAATATATTATCCTTGAGGATACTCTTTATCATCATGGGATTGACTCAGTTTTTCGACACTGTCTCACGTTCAACGAAGCTGAGAAAGCCTTAAATGAATGCCATTCTAGAGCCTATGGTGGTCATATGTCCGGGTATGATACTGTCCAGAAGATCTTACGAGTAGGGTATTTTTGTCCTTCTTTATTTAATGATTGCATAATCTTCGTCCAAAAATGCCACGCTTGCCAGACCTATAATCATAAGATACGATCACATCCTGCTCCTCTTCACCCTGTGGTCTCCGTTATTCCCTTTGAGAAATGGGGTATCGATTTCATGACATGTCACCCCCACTCGGTTGGGTGACATGGATACATTATTGTAGCCGTAGATTATTTTATGAAATGGGCCGAGGTGATGCCAACATTTGACAATACTAGAAAGACCGCATCATTATTCATTTTCAATCACATCATAGATCATTTTGGTGTTCCTCAAGCTATCGTCACTGATCACAGTAGCCTCTTTAGAAACTTCATGATGTCTGAACTCACTGAAAAGTTGGGTCTTCACCATGAAAACTCAACGCCCTATTTCCCACAAGCCAACAGCCAAGTCGAAGCGATTAATAAAGTTCTCATAACCATGCTTCGACGAATGATAGGGATTCACAAAACAAGTTGGCACACAATGTTTTTTTCAGCATTGTGGGCTTACTGGACATCCGTTAAGTCTTCTACTGGGTTTACACCTTTCTGGTTAGTCTATGGTCTAGAAGCCATCCTCCCGATTGAATGTGAGATACCCTCCTTAAAACTAGCCGTCGAACTCCTACCAAACACTTCTGTAGAGGAAGAACGTCTATTGTATCTCATGCGATTAGACGAAACTCAACGCGATGCTACCCTAGTCATAGGAGCCCAGAAGAAACGTGTCAAGGCCCAATATGACAAACATGTCAAGCCTCACATTTTCTCCGAAGGAGATCTAGTTCTCATCTACGAACAAGATCAAGATATGCTTGGAGCTAGAAAATTCAAATCCATGTGGTGAGGTCCTTATATCGTTAGACGAGTTGTGGAGAAAGGAGCTTACGAGTTAGTAGATTATGACGGTATCCCTTTAAGTGAACCCAGAAATGGGTTGTATTTAAGGAAGTACTATGCATAATATCACCTGTGCACGAGTACTTTTATTTTATTGTATCATACTTCTTGTGTGTTACTATAGTATGATTTTTTCGTTATCTGGTCTCTGCCCTTATGCTACGTTGTGTTTGGTTTCCAGATGTCAGAGTCTTTGCTACCCTACATTGGCTTCACTGATGGCGCTAGCCATAGTACTCAGAACCTTGCTTCTGCTGTGTGGGCAATTTACGCCCCTACAAATGAACTTATCACTCTACGAGGTATGTGCCTCGGCCGTGCGACCAACAATATTGCAAAGTATAGCGTCGTTATCGAATTGTTGATTGATTTTATCTCGCTCGGTATCCGTCACTTGGTTGTGCGACTCGATTCGTAGCTCGTAGTACTACAGTTAAGTAATGTCTATGCTATTCAAAGTCCTACTTTGTTATGGGTATATTTGCGAATTCACCTCTTGGAACGTTATTTTGATTATATTGAGTATCAACATATTCCTAGATGTCTAAATACATTAATTGATGCATTAGATAACTATGTATTAGATAGAAATTTGGGTCATTTATAAATCAATCACATCACAATTATCACACAACACAAGATAAGCCGGTAGAAGTCGTATGTATATATAACGATCAAAAAGTTTTTTACAAAAAATTTCTGTCCAAGGACCAAAATTTCAAAATCTGAAGCTCATAGCTTCTACAAAGTAACGTCATGGATGACATTCACGGTAACACATGACTGCCTGGGAAACCTTACGAAGCAGTCGACCAATAGACTCTGACACGCCCACTGTATGACGCTGATAACGTCGCGAGACCTCTCCAAGAGGCATGTCTGGAATGTCTGCAGTCAAACCCTCTAAGTTTTGTTCCATTGCCTCATAATTTTCAACGTCCCATCATGGCACTAAAGCCACCTCTCCTCATCGCTGAATAGGAGAAGTAACCAGAGGTCTATAAGGCCCTACGTCTGTGTCATCAAAAAATAATTTTTGTAATTAGACCTTGGACAAACATAAAAACATTTGCATATGATAAAACTCACAAAAAACATTTAAAAAGTGAAAAAATGTGTACTTCTTACCTAGATCTCCCCACTGAGAATCCTTAGGTAGGGCCAAGTTTGGATCCCCTCGGAAGTCCAACCGAGCATAGGCATAATCATCAACCATCAGCATCTGTGTTCGCAACCAATCAAAGAAGGAATCATTGTATTTGATGATTGGTCCAGCTACATGTCGGGCCATAAGGTAACACCACCTCAACATCCTCGGATCCTCTAGAGCTGGTAAACCCCACTCAACCTACAACCTCAGCAAGGGAACCCTCTTAAGAAAGAAGGACACCAATAGTGACCCGTACCCAAATTTGTTTAGATTGCCTCTCCTGCATTTAGTCAATTGCCTCTTCACACTACGAAGGACTGCATTTGACCAGTTAAATACCCAAGGCTCAGTACACTCTATGGCGTACTGAAAGTAGGTCTAGAGAGCCATGTGTGGAGAAACGCTCCTAGCCATACAAGCAATGGTGAACAAAATAGTGTGAAGGGTCAAATCCTAGACCCCCCAAATGGCCACTTTTCCTTTGCTTCTTTCCGCATCTGGAACATAGTACTGACGACAATATTCACTCATAGGCATCCCACCACCTCAGCTACCAATCAAGCTAGCATGGTACCCATGCCGTGATAGTTCTGTCAGGAAATAAACGTCCTCAATATCCAAGGACAATGTGTGGACCCCTACGTGGAATACTTGTTGGTCCACGTCCCACATATGAACAAGGTACTCCAACAACCTGACTTGGGCCCTCATACTCGGGATCCGAAAGAATTTTAGGAGACCACAGTCTCGCAAAGCGGCAACGGTGCCCAAGTTATTCCTGGCAATAGAATCATCTTCTTCATTCTCTCTTTCATGCCATTCCAGAACCATGGTGATGGCCAAATGCCTGCACAAGAACCATAAGAAGAAGGTCAGCAACTCTCTTCAAACCTTGGTACATTTTTCATTGAGCAAACATCAAAGAAAAATTTCATTTTGTGGTTCTCGCAGGTGCCCCTTTAGCACAGTGTGAGGTTCTCATAGGTGCCTTTGGGGCCACCTACGAGAATCATGCATTCTCGCAGGTCCCGTGTGGATAGCCTGCGAGAATGCCTGAGTGCAAATTTTATCCCTAAAACAAGTTCAAAAACTTGAAATTTGCCAATGAAAACAAAAAATTGAACCATGAAAAGATAGAAGACAATGAGCTTACCTCACTTCTGGAGACGGTTTGCCAAATGGTTTTTCGTACCTTCCGCAATCGAGCACTGAAATTCAAGGGCAAAAGAGGGGGTTTGGGCTAAAATCTTGGCAAAGTTACAATGACTATGGTAAAAGAACTTGTACCCACTTATATTTACTTTTTACCATTTTTGTTGGTTTTTATAATTGTTTTATTTATCAAACCTAATGCCTAATACCCCTATGAGTGCGAATTTTTGCAGACATGACGACTTCGACGTCCATACGCAGGGATACATATATTTTCTCTTTTTCATCGCATGTTCGAATTGTTTTTTATGGTTTTTTGCACAAAACCTTGAGCTTGGTCTTTGTTCGTTCTCACGCTCGAAAATACACGAGAATGTAATCGAGCACACTTTTATCACTTTTTCGGGCTCAACAAGGTTATACGAAAAATGAACCCCCTAAAGTCCTCTTTAAGCTCTTTTCAGACTCTCTAAACATGAAAAGATTGCCGAGCGATCTTGCTATTTTCATGCTCATTAAAGTATTTGAAGAAAGCGTCTATTGGGAGATAATTTATCTCTTTTCCAGTCTCATCGGACTATTTTATGAAAAAGGAACTGAGAGAGTTCTCTTTTGAGTGTTTTTTAGACTATATAATCATGAAAAACCTTCGAGTTTTCTATCTTTGGACTTGTTAAACAAACATTGAAAGACCCGTAATGGGACCAAACCACTCCTTCCTAGGGTTCGTTAAACATACTCCGAGGGACTCATCCAAAGGATGGGCTTACATTAGCAAGCATATGTTATCCTCCTCAAGCTTGCGTAAAAATAAAGAGGTACTCGCCGGAAATGGTGGGGGAAAATTTGGGAAAGGGATGTGTTTTCGTATTCATATTATTGGCAGTAAGTGTCGCTCTTGAAAATGACACCCCCCTATTCATTATCTGAAGCTAGTTTGGGAAATCCTTTCATTCGACTTGCTACAAGGTCATATCCTGAGTCGTCTCTAAGTCAGTGCTGCCAAATCATTGGTCGTGTCATTCATATGTTCAAGAGAAGTTCATCTGGAACCTCTATTGAGTCAGCCATCTGCAGTTGTCCATTCTCTCCGTGTCGGCCTTCCCTGTGTCCAGTTCAACTTACATTATACTCTGTTTCGCCTTCAAAATCTGTTACTCATTTCATGTCATTGATGGGGGATACATCAAGGCCCTCTTGTGATGAGTTTTTTTCCATCGACTCCGGCTCATTATCCAGAAACAAGACTTAGAAATTATTTGGTACCTTGAAACTTGCATGTCTCAATGGTAGGTTTCATCGCTTTCAACAGTGGGTTTTCATCATTGACCCCTGATCGGGAGATTTCATCGAATGTTCGACCTCAACTCATTTATTCACATTCAGTGGATTTTACTAGTGTACCTCGGGATTCATTGACATTAATGGTGATTTCCCTCGCACTTGTTAACGGTTTCATCAATGACCGGTAATCAAGTGGTTTCTACCATGTTCGACTTCAGCACATATAATCACATGGTTAGATTGATACTTTCAGGTGATGGGATTGAAGACCCTGGGTCTTTGATCCGGGCTGCGATGGAATATGTATAATTTGCTGACACATAGATCCACTTTGTATGTCTCATGGCTATGTCGTCTTAATTTGAATCTTCTTTCATGGATCCACAGTGTATTCTTGGTGGCTATGCGATATTTTGACGACATGGATCCACGGTGTATGATTGGTGGCCATGACCTATGTTTATGATGTCATCTGTCTATGATTTGAGTATGGGAATTCCTACCTCAGAACTAGTATGATATTCTACAGATGCTTGGTTGTTTGCAAGTTTCCGATTAGGTGCACTCCTAGTTTCCGACACACACACACAATTTACAAAGTATTTTGGCTGTCACTGATTCTAGCCTCATACTTTGGGGGGAATTCTGTTACACATGATTTTGGTCATCTTGGTGATGTATTAACAATGGTGTACTCAGGTTCCCAACAAGAACTTTCTCCTGAGAAAAGTGGCATTTATCTCCTTCCAGAAAACATATTTTCAATGTGAGTTCGCAGGCTGCATATGGCCTAGGGTGAGAGAATGACCCATTCTCACAAGCCACCTTCATCTAGGGTGTGAAATTCTCGTAGGTTTCTCTATACACAGGGTGCAAACTTGTTTTTAAGCTTGGAAAAGAGAAGAAGTCTCAAGGGTTCTAGAAGGGAATCTTCTAGAAAATGAGTTGGAATTCGTATGGTTGTCATTTTACCGGCTTCTCTGATTTGGTGGGATTATTCTCATCCATGTAACCATCTCACCCTCTCCTATATATTGAAAGGATTCTCATGGAAAATGTTAAGCAAGATTAATTGAAGAATTGGTGAAGGAATTGTGTGAAGAACCCTACTTGAACATAAGCTTGGAGACTCTAGTAGGTCTATCAAGAGGAATTGGATCTTCGTCATGCAAGTACAGAACAAGTGTGTGTGTTGGAACCAAGAGTCACCGAAAGGAAGCTTGCGACATCAAGGCAATCAAGTTGTATCTTCTACTTTCAATTAATATGATACAGTGGCATGTCCTTTTCCCATAAAGCCATTCTTACTTTATTGTGTAATTCCTTGATCATATGCATAAGTTGACGATTGAATACATTTTTCTATCTTCACTTTGGTTGGTTTGTGTTGTGTTGGTCTTGACCTCATGAGAGCACCGGAGCGAAGCATGGGCAACAGATACTTAAGGAAGTGATACAAAGGTATGTCACTTGTTCCTCCTTACTAGCTAATTCAATGGTCGTAATTTAGGGAAAGAGTCATGTCCTATCTTGTTTTGTTCTAGATCCAGATGGATCTAGGGAGATATGTGAGTGTCCACACCTACCGATTAGTCCAATAACAACTATGTGTCTCTAAACAATAGTTGTGTTCTACTACAGTGGTTGTGTACCATTGGTAGTGACTATGTGTCATTGGATGGTAGTTGTGTGCTACTAAAAGTGGTTGTGTACCACTAGCGGTGATTTTGTATCATTGGATAGTAGTTGTGTACTACTATGGCTTGGCACAATCATGTTCTATTGGATGGCATTGTAGTAGTTGCGTGCTACTAGCTAATTGCCATGGAGAATACCAGATCACTTGGGAGCAGTTGTGTGCTACTTGATCACAGATACTGTGATGGATTATTTGAGCTACTGATGGCATTGCAGTAGTTGTGTGCTTCTAGTTGATTGTAGAGTAGTCAATGGACTACTAGATGAAGACATCATGGAAATATACCTCCCTATCTAAGAGGGAGTATTGATGTTTTGGTAGATGCGAGAGGAACTTTCATCTAGACAATATTTCTTAGAAGAGAAGAAGATTATGGAAGTCCGAAAAGAAAATTGAAGAGTAGGAGAATATCTTAGAGAGAGTCAGTTGGCTCAAAGGGAGATTCACAAAGGGAGTTTCCCCTTAGTTCAGGTGGGAGAGAGACATCTCCAATGATAAATACACATGTGTCATGAGTCTAGGGAGAAGTTTGTATACTTTAGAGACAAGCTTGGCATGATGTAGAATGTCTCCCTCGCTGAGATGGAGTGTTGATGTTTGGTAAATATCGGGAAGACATTCTCCTAAATTAATAAGCAGTTATATAATATATATAATAAATAAGTAGTTATTTATTATCCAAGGGACACATCCTTTCATGGATGGTCACCGTATGTTATCTATATATGGAACACTCATCATTGTAATAAGATATCGATATCTCATATCATTTCATATGAAAAATCAACACATGGTACATGTTAGAAAAAGAGGACCACGGAGCAATAAAATAAAACAAATGCGGAAACAAAACATAGAAGATACACAATACAAGAGAGACACAGATTTATGTGGTTCACCCAGTGTGGGTTATGTCCACCAAAGAAATTGCCAGGTCCTTCCTTTATTATTATCTAGCAAATGAAGGGATACAGCCTACAGCAAAACCCGTTGTAACTTCTTCTTCTTTCTCTCATAGTCTCCTATCTAAGAATATAATATTCACCCTCAAACATAGCCACAATACATTTTTCTCATAAAAGACGATTGCTTTCTAGGGCAAAAACCTTAACATAATTTCTACTGTTAGATCTGTGACCTTATAATGAACGGTCCAGATTCACAATGAAATTACAATATACTTTTACAAGGCAATTTTTCCTTTAGGGGCTTCGCCCCCAAACCCCTGTTGGGGGTCAGCTTGCCCCCAAACCCCCCAGCCAGGGGGATAGCCCCCCTAGACCCTGCAAAAGGGGTAACCCCCCTCTGCACTCCCCCGCATGGAAGAGTGTACATATTTCTGGGGTGTAAATACTTCATGGGGTATAAACACGGCTGAAAGCAAGGACCTCTGAATCGGGAAGATAATCAGGCTCCACAACCAAGAATCTCCCACTTGGAGACTCATCTCAACAACTCCATCGCTACTATGTATGCTGGACTCTGAACCTTCTTGGACCTGGAAAATTTCTCATCTTCATCTTAATTCTTGAAGACCAACTGAAACTGAGCAGGAACTCAGTTTCTCCCTGGTTACTCCCTTTGTTAACATGTTTGCAGGATTCTGGCTAGTGTGTATCTTTTGCAACTTCAAATGTCCATCTTCC